>JAWZYV010002461.1:0-17351 GCA_038373885.1 Cheiracanthium punctorium
AGAATAATATTGCTCGGGATCGGGCTTCAAAAAATGAGCCCAAACTCATCTCTAGTTGGCACTGGTGCGCTGGGAAAAAAAAAAAAAAAAAGGGGGGGGATGCTGTGATTTGTTTCACAGGAAAGATGGGTTAAGATGTGCAAGAAATTCTCTCTCTAGCATGTGCAGACAGGGTTGCCCATTTAGCCACTTAGTGGCTAGATCTGCCAATCGGGGGTGGGTGGGGGGATTACCCCTCTTACCCATAAAACGTTAAACCTATCACAGTGATTAATGTTCAGAAACAAGATCTAGATAAAATCGAGTAGTTTTATTACACCATTTTTGGACTATATTCCGTATACGGTGCCTTGTTTACATGTCAATGGTTTGTTTACAAATCATTGGCGAGCAATCTGACGCGAGAGTGAGCGATGCACCGCCAACTGCCGGTGGTAGTTGTGACTGGCAACCATAAAGAATACGTGTTTCGTCAGGTTTGGGAATTTGAAATTGTTTGCGTTATTGATGGAAGGGAATGAAATGTGTTATGTTAATATAAGAAAAGAATTTGTGGGTGTTTGTTAGAAATATAGTACGTTATAAGCCGGTGGGTGTTGGGGACATTTCTGAGCGGTTATTTACCAAAAAAATAGAGGTAAGTGTTCTTTTTTAACGAATCTTTCGATGTTTAAGGTTTTTAATGTGAATTTTAAATTGATATTTGAAGTGTTTATGTTTTTGTAAGTGCTATTTACGTGCTATTCTAATCATACTGACTTTATAAGAGGTGTACAACTAGGTTGTTTAATCCACCGATGTTTTTTTGAGTTGAAAACGGGCCAGTGTTTGCCCAGTTTACATTAGCTGTACAACTAGGTTGCTTAGTTCACTGTTGTTGTTTTTTTTTAGTTAAAAACGGTCCACTGGTTGCGTAGTTTACATAGCTGTACAACTAGGTTGCTGAATCCACTGAGGTTTTTTTAGTTAAAAACGGGCCACTGGTTGCCTAGTTAAGATAGCTGTACAGCTAGGTTGCTGAATCCACTGAGGTTTTTTTAGTTAAAAACGGGCCACTGGTTGCCTAGTTTAGATAGCTGTACAGCTAGGTTGCTGAATCCACTGAGGTTTTTTTAGTTAAAAACGGGCCACTGGTTGCCTAGTTTAGATAGCTGTACAGCTAGGTTGCTGAATCCACTGAGGTTTTTTTAGTTAAAAACGGACCACTGGTTGCCTAGTTTAGATAGCTGTACAACTAGGTTGCTGAATCCACTGAGGTTTTTTAGTTAAAAACAGACCACTGGTTGCCTAGTTTAGATAGCTGTACAACTAGGTTGCTGAATCCACTGGGGTTTTTTTAGTTAAAAACGGACCACTGGTTGCCTAGAATGACTAGTAAACATGGCGACAGTCGCTGGAGCTTGGCGGTCGCCAAGCTCCAGCGACTGTCGCCATGTTTACATGGGGTGGGCACCGGCTTGTATGATTTTACCCCATTTTTACTTTACGATGTTTCAGTAAGATTAAATTAATAACAACTAGATGTTAGGCTCGATGATCACTTTGATTTTGTTAATCTATCTTGCTACATCACCTTACAGACCAGTCATATTTCATACTATTCTTGGTAAGCTACTTATTTATTAACTTATAGGTATTATTAGATTGTAACATTTATTAAAGTTATATGCTTTGTTTTTAAGTTCAGCCAATTGTTACACGGGGTGCTGCAACGAGATAAACAAATCTCTGTCTTGTTTATATTTACCAAGTAAAATGTTGCCAAAACATAAAATACAATAATTGATATTAAAGCATCTTGATAGCAAACGCCCCTCACACAGGTTTGACCATTCTGAATCGCGTTAGTTGAAGGGAGACAAGAAGCTTTGGACGATCCAGACGGATGATACAATCTTAAATGCATCAAAAATTGAAAACATTTAATTCATATATGCGAAATACGAATTCGTGCGCTAGATGGCAGCTCTTCATGAAATCTATTTTATCGAAATAACAGTATTTTGGAGACAAATCAAGCATTGACCTCGAATCCAAGGAAAACTTGGAGACACTAGAAAATATTTTTGGGGACTTATTCCAGGACACAACAAACAAATGAGGTTTATCGGTGTGACGTCATTTTTCAACCAACACGTGACCTTTCGGCTGCATTGATGGGTAATTCTGTAATCTGATTAGCTGAAGTGTACATTTTTCATCGATACGTGACTGAAATAGCCTCGTCTCCGTATAAGTTTTGACTTGTTAGCATAAGCCCAGACAGCACACTTGCCCAATTTATGTCCATATCTGGACAAACTTGTCCAAAATATGTGTATGTCTATGATAAGATATCTCCTGGACATCATTTTAGCGACATCTTTGGGAAAATCCATAATATGTCTAGAATAAGAAATGATTGGGACATGTAACACCCCAATTAAGTCTTAATACGACAAAAACGGGAAAACCCATATTATGTCTGTAATATGACATGAATTGGACATCTAAACACCCCCAATCATGTCTATTTTATGACATAAATGGGAAAATCTATCGGCGACAAACTCTGATTGGCTTAGTTTGTTTGATCCTGCGCAGTAACATTTTTGTATACACGTTGTTTTTAATAATCTGTGGTCAGTGGCGGATCTAGGATTGGGTAAAGGGGGGGGGGCTAACTTACTGGGTATTCAATAATTTGGGCACAGTTATCCACAGGCCCTACGAGAGGCGGGGGGCGCCGCCCCGGGGCCCGTGTTCAGCTAAAGTGCGTCCGTAAATTTTTCAGAATGTGTTAAGAATTTCATTTATAGGTCTTTAATTAAAATCTTTTTTTTAAATAGACTAAATTTCGAATACATCCCAGATAGCACAAACTTGTCCAGAACCCACCCAGAAGACGTCATATAGACAAGTTGACATGTCCATTAAACATCCACGATTCGTCGGATTCTCGTCTCTTTTACATCAATATGGCACTATAGGTCGCCCATATGAAGTCTTATAGACATCTATATAGACATAATTATGGACGTGCTTACGTATACAAGACTTGTCTATATAGACATAATTATGGACGTGCTTACGTATACAAGACTTGCCCATACTAAGTCCACGTATGGACTTAGTATGGGCAAGTCTTGGACATCAACGTCTATATATGGACCTACTTAGGTCAAGTCTTGGACATCTCCATCCATGCTTCTTGCCATTTCACTAAGGTACTATGGATTATCTGGGACACGTCTATAAAAAAGACTTACCCTGGAAATTAAATGTCTAATTTTGGTCTATTCATGGACAGTTTCTGGATTTTCCAGATTATGTCCATAAATATTGTCTTCTGGATGTCTATCTATAGACATGGACGTTATATGGGCGAGATGGATCAGAAATGGATATAAAATGAACAACTGTGCTATCTGGGATAATTCTAGAATGATTTAGATGGCAGAAATGTTAATTCTACCATTTAAATATTAGTATTTTTTTACATGAATTAAAAGTATCATTACATATCAGACAAACTTCCCTCCCACTCTCTCTCCTTTTAGCATTTTGTATGAAAATCATTAAAAGAGCAGTTTTACAAAAAAAAAAAAAAAAAAAAAAAAAAAAATCCCTTCCGTCCCTCCTGTTTTTTCGAAACTTTTGTGCTTTACGAAAGGGGCTGGGAAGACTTTCGTCCCGCCTTATAAAATTTCTCTCAGAGGCCCTGGTTATCGAAGCTTGGCGACATTTGGCACGATTTTTTACATGTCGCCTGTATATTTCATTTTTCAACCTACATATAGTATTACGTAATCGAATTTCGAGAAAGATGTGCGAATTTCCGATAAAATAAAATACTCGAACCTGCTAGGACTTGCACTTCATAGGAAAAACAATGTCTGAAAAATTAATTTAAGTCATACCTCTTTTTTCCATAGCGATATCATTGTATTCTTTCTAATAATGCACCTCTTTACAAACTGCCTGTTAGTGATGCATGTATACAGGGTGAATCTAAACTCTTGGGCAAAACTTTAAAGGGTGATAGGGCACATAATAAGGAATCAGAATCACATAGCAATGTGGGGTCGGCAACGTCGTCTTCGTATAGCTGTTAATAATCACTTCGGAAAAAGTGCTGAAACAACAGTCACTTGCCGACCATTGTTCGTCAGAAACTAATGTATTTTTCTCAAAACAGAAGACTAAAATGGACAGTTTAAAAAGTTTATTTTATTTCATGGATGAAATTTTCGGAGACGAGCCTATTGCTTATGAAACTTGGTTAAGAAATTAAACGGACACTTCAATGCTTTTCCAAAAGTGATTATTACCGGGTAAGTTAAAACTGTGTTTCACCCCAGATTGCTATGTGATTACGATTCCTCATTGTGTGCCCTATCACCCCTTAAAGTTTTGCCCAAGAGTTTAGATTCACCCTGTATTTTGTGAGTGCTGTTCTCCTTGAAATAGCTTGTTCTGGGGCTGGGCATTTATGATTTCTTCCTGATGATTTCCGCTTTCACTCTCACTAGACAAATTATCAGTTTTTGGAATTTTCATAAAATAATCACCTACATTACGATTCAATGACCGCTTTCTTGAGGCCATAATATTTGCATTTAAATTAAATTCTACACGCGAACGGAGCTAAATAGAGAACAAATGAATCACACTAGCGCTTCACCCGAAAAGAACGACCAAGCGGCGAAAGCAATTTCAATGGGCTAAGACTTTGAAGCCTGCTTAGATAGGACGACAGTACTTCCAAGAAATTCTTCCACCATTCCTAAACATTCAAAACGGATGTACTTTTGTATAAACAGTAAATTTGCGAAAACCAGGTAAGGAAAATTAGCTATAATAATATTATTCTTTCAAAATATCCCTGAAAATCCAAATGGCGGAACAAAAGAACCTTTCAGAATGATACAGAAGATAGCCGTTTGGGATTCCTAGTCACTTGATGTCTATGTTACACTCCCCATCCCTCACTATGTACATCCACAGACCTCAAAATACCCGTAGACCAGACAACCCCCTAGCAGCAATCTTTGCTCGGGCTTTACCAGGCCTATGATCGGTGCGTCGGCTATTCATCGCCTGATCATTTCTGATCATCCTTAATTTTTCGTATGTTCATCCTTTCCCGATGATCGAATCTTTACACTGAGATCTGATAGGCGCTTTCAAGATTGCGAAGGGTAAAGCGAGCAAACAGGTTTATATCGGTCTTTCTACCAAGTAGCTGAACGGCTGGATATCTCCGTTCCTTCATTAATGTGCAAAGAGCATCATATGCACACCATGTGTTTGTTTTAAGGTTGCTGATTGGCTAAGCTATTACGCGGGAAGACAAGACAGGCCACAAAATGCTGAATCATGTTGTCCTCTTCCTGCTCTTAGCTTTGTCGTGTTCTCCTGTATGTATCTATCTTGTGCTAGCTAAAAGGGTACCTTGCCTTAGTCAATCTCTGTCAAAGAGGGGTGACAAGGAATATTTTTAAAACAAAATTTGTCAGCGACTAAAAATTCTGAAAGTTTCCTGAAAAAGTGCGAAATTAATATATATATATATATATATATATATTAATTTCGCACTATATATATATATATATATATATATATATATATATATATATATATATATATATATATATATATATATGTATATATATATATATATGTATATATGTATATATATATATATATGTATATATGTATATATATATATATATATATATGTATATATATATATATATATATATATATATATATATATATATATATATATATATATATATATATATATATATATATATATATGTATATATATATATATATATATATATATATATATATGTATATGTAATATATATATATATATATATATATATATATATATATATATATATATATATAAGAAATTTTCCTTTGTGTAAATTTTAAATGACATTTCATTCAAAAACTTGCATTCTTCCCTAGAACACTAGCCTTGAAGAAAAGGATATTTAGTTATAAAATTATATATGCATATGAAAGTACATGAATTAATTGATACAATAAAAGAAATAAACAAGCTAATATGCAAATCAACGATATATGTGCCAATTTTTATCGATTGCTCAGTTTAAAAGCTTCACCGAAGGTCATAGGCTTCACATCCTAAGTTGCAAGGCGTTTGCTCTTCCGAGATGAATATACCCAGCTAGAAATGTCTTCACTTTTTTTGCAAAAAAAGTATAGTTTGTGTATAATTTGTGCATAAAAAGTGGATATTTTTTAATATTTTGAAAGCATACACTTTTTGTGCAAATTATATACAGTTTTTATGCATACCAAAAAGTGAATATTTTATATTGTCAAAACTTGTGCACAAAAGTGTATACTTTTCAAAGTGTTCAAAATATTCACTTTATATGCAAATTTTCTGCACAAGAAGTGCAAACATTTTCTAGCTGGGATTTAAGCAGTTTGAACAGTTTTCACAAAATCTGAAAATCTAATCCAAATTTTAAACTTTAGGGGCATAGTTTAAGTTGTACGACCACCTATCGTGTCACTAAATTTTGCTTTATTCACTTAAGTCGTATGTGATGCGCCGACAAAAATTTACGCAGTTTAAAACGATTTTCAGAAAAAATCTCAAAATCTAATTTTTTTTTAAATCCGACGATTATAGCTTAAGGTGGGTGATTGCCTATCATGTCAGTGAATTTCATTCCTTTAGCTTTAGTCACTTTTACTTGATGTGCGAACAAAAATTTACAAAGTTTGAAACAATCTTCGAAAAATCTCAATCTATAGAGAGATTTTTAAAATATTCATTATAATGAATATTTTTAAAACAGAAAAACTTTTTTTTTTTTTTACGGCCGTACACAGGTCCCAAATGCTTCAAACGGATAAAAATTGCAAAATCTTTTTAATTTTGAGTAGTGTACAGGAAAAGTCTAGTTTTATTTAATTAGAAACTTAAATATTCCAATTCCGAACTTGAAACAACAATCATTTCAAATTTTAGTCTCGCCAATAACCAGTCAGACCCCCCCGTCTAGTGGTTAGAATGCCCGGCTACCAAGCGTTAGCTCCCCAGTTCGAAACCAAGTCTCGGAAGCTTGAAAAATGAAGTTCAGATGGCAGCATTAAAATTCAAAGAGAAGAGGAAAAAGTTCGAATTTGCTTTTTTTACTCTTAAAAAATTTTATCTAGCTGGGATATACCCCAATTTTTATCGATTGTTCAGTTTAAAACTTTATCAACGGTCATAGGCTTCACATCCTAAGTTGCAAGGTCTTTGCTCTTCCGAGATGAATATAACCCCAATCGCATCGGCTTTACAACGGCTCTACGCCCAATTCCCCCCCCCCCCTTGCCGATGATCCAACCCTACTATTCGGGAGAGGACATGCCCGAGCACATTCCGAGATAAGAGCCCCCGACGCAATGAAGAACCTTGCATGGCGCGCGCTGCGCTTCCTCCCTGTCCGATCATCTGCATTTCAGGAACCGATGACCGTTTGCTACTAGGGCCCCTATGCTTTCGTTGTGACTAAAATCATCGGGAGCTGTAGGAGGAGCTGTCAGCTGCCAAGGAGGTCCCAAAGATGACGATTCGCGAATTCAATGCTCTTCCTTAGGGGGGGGGGGCTTTCTACAAAGCGAAAGAGTACCGATCTTTTGTTCATGAACTTGTAAACAGTCTTCGGGACCGTCTGGTAGCTCTCAGCCCCTCTCACTGCTTCTGATCACTTTAGTCTCAGAGAAATCATAGCGGTGTCTAGTCTATGTGTATTTTGAGGTCTGTGTGTACATCTATCATAAGGTATTCCACATCAGGTACACTTCAGTACAGAATCCGAGACGCGCACCGCACAAGGCGCGCGCAAAGACTGTTTATATTAACAGCGAATTATATGTATTTTTAGATCCCCCTTTTTATGACTTTGCAGGGGGTGAATGGACATCATCGCTCAAACACTGTTCTTTGCACTTGCCATAACCCGTTCAAACAATTAGCTGTTCTGCGCTATCACGTATATATGGTAAAACTAGGTTACTGATCATCCTTAAAAGAAACCGAAATGCTTCAAGGAGAAGACGAAATTTCGGGCGATTCCTTAGCCCGAAATTTGATACTCGTTTTGAAAATACCTGTAGCCTGGGAACGAAAGGGTTAAAAACCATTGATTGAGGTCAAGTCTAAAAAGCTAAGTAATAAATCAAAAAAGTAAATTAAAATTTCAAAATAACCGATTTTAGACACGTAGTTTTTAACTAAGAATCAGAACTCTATTCTATCTAGTCTAAATTCCGTTTCAATGGGGGGGGGGCTATAGCCCCTATAGCCCCCCCCCCGTAGATCCGCCTCTGTCTGTGGTGGTTGTGGTAGATAGTACCCACATATTTGAAGTTTCCTTCTTAGACAATTATAACATTTTTATGCTCACTTCTTGCATTTTGCTTGCGTATATCACTGTTCTGTTCTTTACAATACAAGGTAATGTACAACTTTTTGACTTAATATGTATTTTAATAAAAAAATTGAATCGACTCGTCAGGAATGGCGAAATGTTGAACAAGAAGTTAATGATGAATTATTCCTGATTGAAGCTGAATGTAACGTGAATGATATTGAATCGAAGGCTATTAATGCGCACGATTATAATTATTTTCATAATGAATTTGAAAATAGGATCGAAGAAAATATTTTTGAAGATTCAAATATGTGTGATCCCACAAGCAGTTCTTGTAATAGCTCCATTTCAGAAATTACTGATGAAACAGATACTTCTGTTCCTTTATGGTAGTAACTTATCCATAGCATAAAAATAAACTGTGGATATGAGATAAATATCCACAGAATGTCTTTTTATGGGCATATTCTAGTTGTCTATAACATGTCCATATGGACAAGTTATGGATGTCCATAACATGTCCATATGGATGTCCATAACATGTCCATATAGATAAGTTCTGGATGTCTATAACATGTCCATATGGATGTCTATATTTTGTCCAGAGGATATCATTATGGACGCAGTATTGTGCCATATGGACAAGTTTGGGGCGTATTGTGGACAAGATATAGACAAATTTGGGGATGTCAGTTATGTCCCGAACTTGTCCATGATATCATATGGACATGTTCTGGACAAGTTTGTGCTGTCTGGGAGGCGACCATATTTCTAAACAGTATTTTGGGGACAAATCAAGCATTGTCCTCGAATCCAAGGAAAACTTGGGGACACTAGAAAATATTTTTGGGGACTTATTCCAGGAGACAACACTTACTACAGATACTTAAAAATGAACGCTAGCTTATTTCTAATAGATTAATGGAAGTATTTCATTCATCCTAACTAATATTATAAATGCGAAAGTGAGTTTGTTTGTTTGTTTATGACGCTTTCACGCCTAAACCGCTGAATCGATTAGGATGCATTTCGGTTTAGATATAGATGGGACCCTGGAGTTGGTTATAGGCTACTTAGAATTTTAGATTTTTAATTACTTTTTTAGTTATTAATTAAAAACCGTTTTTACGTTGCCATCCTTGGCGAGCTTCGCCCGTATCATATGATTCATGTTTTGAGCTAACAAGAATGCTATTACTTCAATAAAGAAGCACGTGCATCTGAAAAACATGAAATAATACGGAAATTATGCCAGTTTTATGCCAAATATATCTATCTCTAATAATAAAAATGAATCTTCTCCAGACAAATCTACAGAAAGCAGAGCTTTGAAAATTTGAGCATGCCTGGACCCATGACTTCGGTAAAGTGTAACTGAGGCTCAGAAATTTTAATTACTTTTCTAACTATTAATTAAAAACTGTTTTATCGCCCGCACAAAATGATTTATGCTTTTGAAATAAAGCAGAAATTCTATTTGCAAAATTACATGCATTTGGAAAACATAAATAAGTATGGAAATTATGTTGATTTTACGCCAAATTAAAAAGCACAAATAAAGAAAGGTGTACTTACGCATTATCCCGGCGGTCCGCCAAGACGAGCGATTTTTTGCCGAGATAAATGCCGAGCACATGAAATTATTAATGGTTTTGAATACGATTGGCAACAGTTTGGCATCTCATTTGACGAAAAAACAGTTTGGCGGGAATGACCGCCGGGATAATAGGTAAGTACCAAGAAAAGTCCAGATGTGTTTAAAGAAAATGAAAAACTTTGTAAAAAAACACACATAAGATGTTATAGGTAAGAGGATACGCACGTTTCAACCAAAAATTGTTTTGGCCTTCATCAATCCAAGCCCATCGTCGCAAGCAACACAGGGAACTGAAAAGACTGGCTTGGACTGATGAAGGCCAAAACATTTTTCGGTTGAAACGTGTGCATCCTCTTACCTATAACATCTTATGTGTGTTTTTTACAATTTTTTTTTTCTTTATTGTTTAACACCAGTATTTTGAGTGTTTTTTCCGTCAGATGTGTTTCTTAAAATTCGTAAATTTCCAAATCCTACAAATAATATAAATGTGTCCGTTTATGTGTTTGGATGTTTTTGACTGAATCACACAAAAATGGTTGGAAAAATTTGTAATGAAGATAGCTTATGCCCTGGATTAACATACAGGCAACCTTTCAAGCATATAGCATACATTATTCTTTTACAAATACACTCCAAATAATGCTGATGCATTGCGTGCTATGGAAATTTTGTAGCAACTAAACCGATTTTAAAACTTTCTTCACTGATTGAAAGTCCTAGGCCTATATGGTCCTAGGCCTATAGGGTCCTAGGCGTATATGGAGAATTCCTCTGTGTGGAATTTTCTAAGGGATCCTAGCCCGTATTTTCGCGAGGTTTTTGAAAAAAATACGAAAACTGCGAGCGGATAGGTCGACAGGCGCAACCGGTGTTTGAACCTGGCACCTCCCGCCTTCCAGTTTGGAGAGCAGACCCTCTTAGACACTGGGGGGGCCCTGAGTTTTATAGGCTACCTTTTATGCATATATCACAAATAGTTCTTTTACAGGGATACTCATAAGAATTACATTACGCTCTATGTGTATCTCTGTAAGTACTGAATCGATTCCAGAACTTTTTTCACTGATAGTAAGCTACACTATTCTTGAGTATTATAGGCTAAAATTTATGCATGTAGCGCAAATAGTTCATTTACAGGAACACTCAAAATAATTCTAATACATTACGCTCTATGGGTATCTCTGTAACTATAGAACCGATTCTAAAACTTTTACGCTAATAGAAAGCTGCACTATTCCTGATTAACATAGGCTAAAATTCATGCATATAGCATAAATATTTCTTTTACAAGAACACTCAAAACAGTTCGCAAATACTGTCGTAACTGACTCTATTCGTCAAATGCCTGAAAAAAAATCTAAATTTAGTAATTTTGCATACTCTGTTATTTTAAATGAAGTATACTACCATGCATTATACTTCATTTAAAATAAGTAAAAAGCAAATAATATTTAAATGCAGTTTCTTTAGTCGCATACATATTTGTTATTCACACATGCTTCGTCTCTCTCGGGACCTAATTCTAAAGCCGACGCGGACGAAGTCGCGGGTAGCCGCTAGTTTATAAATATTTATTTAAACCAGAAATACGAAAGGAACATCATGTTAAAATATTGCTATTCATTCAAAATTTAACTCTTGGTATAGTATTTGTATTTTTCAGAAGACGTTGCTTTTTACATTGGCTCATTTTGTGATAATTTTTCATGAAAATTAGTACACCCTCTAAAAAAAGTATTCGAGTGCAAGAAAAATTTGATACATCAATTTCGTATTTAAAGCATGCTTCTTCATGAAAAGTGATTAATCATTAACAAAACTAAAATGGAAATTTGGCTCATAGTCGAATACTTTATTGAATGTCTGTACACGCTGCACACACAATGACAACAAGCATTTTCAGAGATCGAATTTCATTGTTTCTCTGAGTAGAAGGCGCCTTTAGTTGTTTTATTCTTTTATTTCTTCAGTTTTTTCTAAAATAAATAAACTAAACGGAAACTTTCTGGGGAAAAGTACAAATCTTTAAATTTGGGGACTTTTCGCGTCCCCAAGAAGTCAAAGTGTTTTTGGGGACAAAAAAAAATCTATGTTTGGGGACTGTCCTCGAATTTCGAGGACATATGGTTACCTTAATTATAATATATACTTAATACATTTAAGAATGCTTCATCTGAATCTTTGATTCTTTTTCTTTTCTTTTCTTTTTTTTTTTTTTTTTTTTTTTTTTTTTTTTTTTTTTTTACTTACAGAAAAACAGAAGCAAAATTGGAGAGGAGTTATAAGAAAGGGAAAAATATGTAAACAAATTTTAACATGGAAGGCAATGGGATCTGCGGTGGCGCCAACGCTCAATAATTTATTACAATCTCTGATATACTGAAATAAAGCACGCGGAACTTTTATTGGTATTTCTCCGGTCATTCTGGCCCGTGGAGGAGACATAAGGGGGAAAAGGGAAGCCACAATTGTAATCGGGTTTTCCTCCGTCCACTTGTTTTTATATGGTGAGTAAATGAAGTAACTGTACGCATAATTTTGGGGGACTATGCGTACAGTTACTAAAATAAATCGTACTTCTCAATAAATCGTATGAGCTCCAAACGGCTACTTAACTCCGAGCCACGCCCCCGGATGCAGCCGAACCACGGATGCTTACTCCATATTTACCATTTGTTCCTCTAACTTCCGGCCCAACTATTTTTTCCTCAAATATGCTGGCAACTGTTGCCAGTCGTATTCCAAATCACCAATAATTTCATGTGTCCAATGATTTCATTTATCTTGGCGAAAAATCGCTCCTCTTGGCTTACCGCCGGGATAATACGTAAGTTCCATTTTATTATTTGTTTATTCATGACTGCCTCCGATCCCATCTCTTCAAGTACAGGTTGCCCGATAAGCTCCTCTTCGCCGCTAGTTTGTAACCCTTATCAGTGTTGCCAACTCTGCCGGAGAAAAAGTGGTTGAAATTAAAATTAAAAGTAGCCAGAAATGGCTAAAAATGTTTTCAAGCTGAGAAAAGGAAAAAAAAAAAAAAAAAAAAAAAAAAAAAAAAAAAAGAAAGAAAGAAAGAAAAAAAATCTGAAATTTTTCCAGATTTTATTTACGCACTCGGCTGGAAGAATTTCAGTTCTTTTTTTAATCTATTCAATCAATTCTGCCATATAGAGGAAAATGATAACTGTAAGTGCTCCTGTTCGCATAATTTTGTTGCTGAAAATTGCATCAATTGTTGTTTCGCCCCTGGTTGTTTTGGATTAGTGCGTATTAGAAAATCTAAAGTATCCATTTCAGTTATGAAATCGGATCCTTGATCGGAATTTAATTCTATGTTAAAATATCCTACTAAAACAGCCTTACAACCATCCTTTCTTCAGTAGCGTTTCGAATATAGCGTCTAATTTATCTTCATAAGAAATTGGAGGACTAGCGTATGTAACTGCAAATCTCACTTTAGCTTGAATATACGCAATGAACATTTGAACACCATTGATCTGGCTCGTGCAGGCACGGGCAAAGTGTTTCATATTCTTTTTTATAAAGTGACTAGCTGAAGTACCCGTTCTTCGCACGGGAATGAATGGACTTTTTGATGTTAATATTTGTTGTGATTACTATTTACTGTAATAAAGAGATATAGCAAAAAGGATATCGCGTTATATTGTGTTCAATAATCATGCATACTGAATTTCAAGGCAATCGTTTTTACGGTGCAGAAGGCGATACGGCGTAGCACAATCTAGTGGCGAGTTTTAGCAAAACGGATACGGCAAAAATATTCTTCGCATTCAGATATCGATGTATACGAATTTTCATGACGATCGGCTGAATAGTCTTGAAGTTCATGTGTTGACGCGACATCTAGTGTCAAGTTATAGGAAAATGGATCGTGCCAAACTCTTCCCCGTGTTCAAATATCTATGTATACCTATTTTCATAGCGATCATTCGCACAATCAAGAAGTGATACACTGCAGGGCCATCTAGTGGTTAATTAATGTAATGATTTGCTACAGCGCCGTCATGTGGCGAGTTATAGCAAAATGGATAACGCCAAAATATTCTCATTGTTCAAATAGCTATGTATACTGATTTTCATAGACACCGTTTGAACGGTCAAAAATTTGGCCTGCTGCAGCGTCATCTAGTGGCAAGTTAAAATAATAATGCATTGCAGTGCCATCTAGTGGTGAGTAACATCAAAAGTAACGCAGTTAGAATATATTCTTCGTTCTCAAATGTGTAAGTATAAAAAATTTTATGCCGATCGGTCAAACGGTATAGAAGTTGATGCGTTGCAGCGCTATTTAGCGGTAAGTTACAGAAAATGGATAGTGAAAAATATTCTCCGTGTTCTAATATTCGCGTGTACCAAATTTCATCGAAATTGGTTGGACGATATTCGCATAGCAAACGGCTAAACGGAATAGAATTCGACGTTCTGCTGCGCCACCTAGTGAAAAGTTAGAGGAAAACGGATAGCATAAAAACCTTCTCCATGATAAAAGACTTAGGTGAACCAAATTTCATGGTGATCGGTGAAACGGTGCTGGAGTTTTTCAACCTCCTACACAAATACCAACATTCATTTTTATCTATAACCAGTCTTATTATACGTATATACCAGTCTCAAGTAAAATCCAGTTTCAAATCTAAGCCTCGCCAAAGTGCCAGCATACGCCATTTTGCAAGAGTTTTTTCAGGGAATCATTCGAAGCATTGACTTAGCAGCAATCAAAATGGGAAATGGTTCGACCGCCAGGCATTTATTTGAAAAGTGGAATCCCTTAATACAGCCGCATTTTTTAAATTATCAACTATAACATGTTTTATTCATCGTTACCTCGATGTACTAAATGCGAAGATTTCAATTTTCTGAAATTTGGCGGATTTCCCCCAAGTTAAATCAATGTACTCAATTGGCGAGAATTCTGAAGCTACATCGCTTGAAATGCCCTAATAACTGCATTATTTCTGCACGGATAGTTAAAATTTAATGCTGTATTCTAAGAAAACCTATACACTTGTTTTCAAAAATGCTATTCCTTAAGCTCTCAGTAAATTGCGCCAAAAAGCCTAAAACTGTGCAAACCGCTAGAACTCACTCTCTAAAAATCGGCCTATCAGCCATTTTTTTTTATTTTTTTTGCCAAACTAAAAAAAATTACATATTAGTCTCGGATATCTTCGATCCTCATTGTTTTGCGTATAAAACATTTCATTCCTGCTCTCATTTCTTATGCGCACACGATATTATAATTAAAAAAATAACCTAAAAAAATAAACTAAAAAAATCATTATTATTCTTTTATTTTTACTTTAAGAATTTAAAACATTTTATTCGGCAAAATCGCCACACATGGCAACCAAGATGCTTATTTCACACACTTTTTTCACTACAGGGGTTAATATTACGTAAAGCTTTCTGCGTGGAGAACATAAAAAATCTCTTAAGTTCCGGGAACGGAAATTAAGAGAACCATTCAGGAGGAAAACGTTTTTAAGTGGAGTTTCAAAGTTTTAAAGTGGACTATCATTTATTCTATATTATTTTACATATCTGTGTAAAATTTCTGGCTGACAGGTCCATTTTGGTGGAATTGTATACTACCCAAATCAACAAATTGACAAACAGAATTTCATTTTTATTTATAAGATAACCTACGCTTGTTTTTAAAAATACCCTCTCATTAAATTGCGCCAAGCGCTAGAATCATAGAAAATCTGACACATTTTCAGATTTTTAAATACGCACTAAAGTGCTATATATAAAAAGAGTTATATTCCATGGGTCTTCCCTATTTTCGTTCCTTCTTTCATTAAGTTGGAAAGTGTATCATTATTCATGAGTGTGATTAAACAAAATTAAAATTGATATTTCTAACATCCTTTTTTCTGGATGTAATACATTAGATGAAGAAAAGCTGCTCAGAAAAATGCACAATTCCAACTGAATGAAAATTTCAAAAACTTATACGCAGGTGTATTCATAACCCAAATAGCAGACGATTAAATTACGATAAATAGCGCCAAGCGTTAGAATCCTCCTCAAAATCGCGAGAATGCTGAAGATAGATCGCTTGAAATCCCTTAATAACTGCATTATTTTCGCACGGATCATTAAAATTTAACGCTGTATTCTAATAAAACCTTTGCACTTGTTTACAAAAATCCGTTTCCTTAAGCTCCCAGTAAATTGCGCCAAGCCTGAAACTGTGCAAACCGCTAGAACTCACTTTCTCGGCATTTGAGCCATTTTAGTTTTTCGCCAAACTAAAAAATTTTAACATATTGGCCTCGGAAATCTTCAATTCTTATTGTTTTGCGTATAAAACATTTCATTCCTGCTCCGATTTCCCATGCACACGATATTATAATTAAAAAAAATATAACCTTACGAATATAAATTAACAAAAAAAAAATCATTATTATTCTTTTATTTTTACTTTGAGAATTTAAAACATCTTATTCGGCAAAATCGCCACACATGGCAACCACGATCCTTATTTCACACTTTTTTCACTACAGGGGTTACAATTACGGAAAGCTTTTTGCGTGGAGAACATAAAAAATCTCTTAAATCCCGGGAACGGGTGGACTTTCAAAGTTTTAAAGTGGACTATGATTTATTCTATATTATTTTACATATCTGTGCAAAATTTCAGGCTGATAGGTCCATTTTTGTGAATTTCTATACAACTCAAATCCACAAACAAACAAACAAACAAACAAACAGAATTTCATTTTTATTTATAAGATTTTTATAAAGTTTTCGTCTATAAAAATCATAACTCCAGATGGCTTTCTGTTTTGGAAACCACTGTCTATCCGTTCGACCAAAGTAAATCCTGGTATCTGAAAATCATCTAAAGGGGTAGTCCATGTCTCCGTTAACAATGTCAAATCAAATGCATCAAACGGAAAAGTGACTACGGCGCGCCGCGTAGACAAAAATCTCGTGCTTGAAAGAAATAGCACCCGAGTGCTAAAAATTATTATTTGGTGTTTACTTTTAAGTGCTTGTGCTACTGAAATATGCTTGTCTGCAAGTGTTTTTTGAGTCATTTGGACTTTCTTTTCCGATTTACAAAATACTTCGGCATTGCCAGTTTGCCTGGCAATGCCGAAGTTGTTGTCAGGATATAGTTGTTGCTGCCGAAGTTGTCTAGCCACAAAGTGGCTAAATCAACCCTGCCCATAATCACGAAGTTAAATTTATAGGAGGAGACACTTCTTTTAGAAAGTAGGATAACGCCGTAGTCGCATACAGGTGGCGCAAGACACACTCGGTAACTGCACATCTTCTGCTTCTGCGCATCTCATATTGTTTATATTTCTATAAAGCCAGCGAAGAGA
>JAWZYV010002462.1:0-15738 GCA_038373885.1 Cheiracanthium punctorium
TTGTGTAAATATACGCCTGCACGAGGAAGTACCTGCTTAAGAGGGGTGCCTTGGATGGAGGATTATTTAAGGGGTCCTAACGAGGAATTCACGGTACATCTGGAGAAATCTGGGCCAAACTCCAGCCCGTTAGATCGATAGCCGCGCGATAGACAAGAGCCCTGTACCTTCACATCTCAGCCATGTACCATTGTCAGTGCCTTATCCACAGTGAGTCCCTCTGAGTATAGTAAGATTTTATGCTATTTATTCTACATCAGCTTTGCCAAAAAGTCTTTTTCTTTAACGTCTTCAAATGATAAACACTCCTAATCTGTTTTTTCTCCTCAGGGAAAAAAAAAAAAAAAAAAAAAAAAAAAAAAACGGAGCTGAGGATGACGTCACATCGGAAGTAAATGTTGTGTTGGAAGGGTGATTTCACAGTGCGCTTGTCATTCTGTTGGCAAGCGGATACAATGAATCAGCAGAAATTAAAAAAATATCACGAAGGTTTTAAAGAGACGCTCAAAGTATTTCCTCAGCAGACAGTTTCTAAGATTATGGTTAACAGTTGAGGGCGGATTAAAGAGGGGGGGGGCGGAGGAGGCGACCGCCCCCCCGAGTCCAAAGAAATTAATGTAAAAGATCCTATTTTACTTCCATAAAATACATGCCAATCTTCTAACGAACCGCCACCCCCGACAAACTTGCTTTAATCTGCCATTGTTAACAGTAGGCTTATTTCGGTTTATTTAGCCATGTCATTATCGAAATATACATAAATAAAGAAATGCTACGCATGTTACACATATTTAATTTTGCAATTACAGATACACATAGTTAAGCGATATAAATTAACATAAATTATAAATTTTCTATTTGAATGTAGACTATTACTAAGTGTTTAAAGCAGTGGCTCCCAACTCAACAACTTAACCCGCAGACCACTTTTCCACTTCCAATTTACCCACGGACCTCTTAAAATAATTCTCGGGGGGGGGGGGATAAAATCTAAAAAAGTACAAAACATTTTGTACAAAATCTAACGATAAACTGAAAAATTCAAGCGCAGAGAATGTTATTTCCATTCCCTCATTGAAGCTGATAATAGTTAATCAATTCTGTTCACATATACTTACTATATAGGGAATGCAATCCCGCACTGTTTTTCGTCCTGCGGGATTGCGGGATCGAGATTCATTGATCCCGCGGGATTCACATTTCATTTAGTTGGGACTTCATTTCAACAGAGAAAAGTAGAAAAAAGTAAGATTTTAAGCACTATAAGTCTAACATTAATAATAATAATTCATCTTATGAGGTAATTAATACAATATCTTAGAAATATGGAAATTATAATCATAATATTCAGAATTGTCTTATGTTAATTGCTAAAAATGAGGAATATAGAATTTATAGATATGTTAAAATACTTACGCTATTTTCGTAGTTGCAGAAAAAAGAACGCACAAAATCGAACAAATCCAATGAATCATTTCCTAGTCTAGATTTAATTTTAGTAAAATAATTAAAAGTGGGAATTATATAAATAAATTAAAAACTAAAATGAAAACTTTTTATAATTAATTCGTGACTGTTTGCAAAGAGATAAATAATATGAAATATTTCAGTTCGATTGGAGATTGGGAACTTTACGAAAAATTTATATTACAATGTTTAGATTTAGATGTTCGATCCAGACTCTCATTGGAAGATAATTAAAAAAAACTTTAAATTAAAATTTCTAAATATTGATTCGTTTATTGTTAGATGAGAGACATAAATATGCAAAATTTTTCGGTCTATTGATTGGGAAAGCACCGTGAAATTGTAATAAAAAATAATTTTTATCCCACGGGATTAGGATCGTAATCCCGCGGGACTAGTCCCGCAAACATTTGTACGGGATCCCGCTGGATCCCGTTCCCGGGGGATCGGGATTGCATTCCCTATACTTATCCGGAGAAAAAAGCTTGGCTGAGATGCTACAATATTTTATCGATTTAATACTGTGCCCGTCCGTATTTTCCATATTCTGCAAGGATTATGAAAAATTTGTTTTAATTCTCTAAAATAATTACGCTCTTTGTCTTTTTTACTTCATGAATTTGTGAAAACACACTCACTTCGTGGACCACCAGTTGGGAACTACTAGTTTAAAGTAACTGATCATATTTGAGGTTACATTTTGTAAACAAAATAAAGACGATACAACACTTTTTTACGTACGTACGCATGTAATATCAGTTCAAATGAGACTTAGGAATACGCACTTTATTTATTCGGATGGTGTGAAAAAGTTAATTACTCAGCCGGACTACACTGATACGGAGAGTAGCATACGTAACAGATTCGTATGTTTCATTTGCAGTATGGATGGTAGAATGAGGCGCAATCCGGCTCGCGGCCAAAAGGTACCTATTCGACGGCCTTCAATTGCCGGGTGTTGTTGTGCAGCTCGGGAGGTGATCTCGTGCCGCCACAGTGTCACTCCGTCTGTAATATTTCAACAAATCACATGCCATTTTGTCTCCTTGACGTATAAAGAGCCAAGTAGTGCTGTAAAAGTAACGACAAAATGAGTATCTGTATGTATTTGTTACTTAGATGTTCGCTATTCGTTACTAAGTATTCGTTACTCGTTACTTTCGTTACTACTAATAGAATCGGTAATAGGGTGTTATATAGTGCCCCATAACAACACATCCGGGACAGTGTTGTTATGGGTATATGCCGCCCATACATAAACCCATAGCAAAACCTAACCAAAAAGAATTTTTTTTAGCGAAGTTGTACAAAGTTGTATTTAGAGCTTATTTTCTCTGATTTACAGATTGTTTTTATACACATTTATGGTTTTATACAATGCTAAATTATCCGAATTACTGAGTGCACATAGAAATCTTCCAAAGACATATGCCATTCTTTTCTTTTCTCAACCCCCCCCCCATTTTTTAATTCTGAACGCTGGTTTAACCTGTTCATTCTTATCATAAAAAGTGTAAAGGAAAGCTTGTGACTCGTGTTTTTTCTGGGTTGCGGGTTCTCGAATACTGAGATCCAGGGATTGGGCCACATATATAAAATTCACAGGGCAGGGGATCTCAGTATGATATCAACTACTTTGCGTTTCTACAAGCATAATATCTTTATTATTTGTGAGTTCTTATTTCATATCAAAAACTTCTTTTGCTGGATCATTTTTCGAAGTAAATTAAAAATTACCATATTTTAATTTAAAATTGTTTAATTCAGTGAGAATTATCTATTTTTAAGATATTTCCAGTTCTATTTCTGCACTTTTGGGATGAAAGGGGTTAGCCCCTTCTGTGGGTGCATATATGAGAGCATCCTTTAAACAAAAATTATCACTCCTTTCATACAGAAAGAATGGTTGCACCGGATTATGCGTATTCCATGAGTTCATGGAATAAAATGTACCATAAAATAGGGCAGATGGCCCCCTAAACACCGACATTTTAGAAACATACTGAACTTTATTGAAATATTTTAATACCAGTGGCTTACGCAGGAGTGGGCATAGAAATCCCGGGTCGCTCCCAATTTTTTATATATTTTTTAAACAATTACTTAAAAAATGTGTTTAGGTTTCCATGCTAAATATTTTTTTAGTTCCAAATAATATTTTAAATAATAAAAATGTGTGAATTCGTTTACTTTATAAAAATATTTTTTTAAAAGGTGTATTTAAATAATTTGTTATTTATTACTCATTTCGATTCTAGCTAAAAAAAAAGAAAAAGTTAAGTTCGCAATCCTGCTTCGGAACCACCCTGAAAGAAAGAATTCTGATTGCACCACTATTTAGTACTAAAATGTTAGAAAGCCCGAAATTAGCACCCCTTACTAACATGCTTCTCTTATATGTATTGCTCCTCTACAATTATAAGAACACCCCCTTCCCCCCCCCCAAAAAAAGAGTTCAACTGCGCATAATAACATACTATACACCGGATCGTATCCCCCATTGTACGACCCATATCAATAGAGCAGCAGATACTATTCCATCTCCATAACTGTAACGAAACATACGGATTCTTCCAAACCTCATCAAAACGATACCATTCGGCGCGGCACAAACGAATTGCAACCAGAACATACTACTACTCAAATCCGAAACTGATTTTTCCCTCCCAACAGCGAGAATCCATAATACTTCCGGTATCTAGTAACGGAAAGGAACATACTATTACTCAAATACCGAAATTCATTTTCTCCTCCCGCAGTCTTGTATTCGAAGTTCGAACCTGGTCGATCCGAAATGCAAACTCGAAAGTCATTTTCCCCCTTGAAACCGCGATCCGATATCCAGTAACCCCAGTAACAAATAACAGAAGATATTAGTACTCGATTACTGGAACCCGTTTCCCCTCTAGTTCGCCTCGCCTGGCAGTCTGTATTCGAAGTTCGAAGCTGCTCGATCCGAAACATCTTCGGATCGAGTAGTAACGATATCAACCGAAAAGTAACAATTCGTTACTTCGAGTCTCAGTGATTATCCGTATCTTAGTACCGAATACATGCGGTTTGCTTCAGCTCTAGAGCCAAGTCTCTCTAGCTGTCAATCGTTAACGTATTTACGTTCTAATGGTTATATCACTCACATGACTTTTGAACATATAGGGAGCCTTGGGCGAGGCAATAGATAAACTATTCAAAATTATAAAAGATAACTCTTGGAAGCGCGGAGCAGACCCTTTTTAAGGAACAATTGAATAGGTTCATGAAATAGTGAAAGGAAGGTTGATTACACCTGTAAGAAAAGCCAATTTCTTGAGAAACGTGAATAAAAATCAGAGCTAGTTTTCACCATACTACACATATATATATAAAATCATGTCTAAAGTTCAATATGCTTATAATTTTCAGTGGAATTTATTCTGAATGATTTCACAATATACGCTTTTGGCCAATGATGTCATAATAAAAATACAGTACAGTGTGCCAGGGAAAAAAAATCCACCCTTTTCAAGAAAATAGTCTCAGCCATTCTGTTTTGATGCCGGATTCTTTTAAGTACTTAAATTAAAGGGGCTACACTCTCTTTCAGACACTTTGTATATCCACATTTCACTAAATTTTTAAATACTAGCCGCCAAGGTGGCTAACTTCGCCGTCCCACACCTTATACTGTTCTTTATACTCAGCGCAGTGTTGACTAAATTTCTGGGCTCATTTCAAAGAAAGTCACGTTTCTTAGTTTTAACCAACGACTCCTTATCCTATTATATCTCGTTGGTTTTAGTAGTATTTGTCATTAAATTTATTTAGGTTAGGGTTGCTACACATTTTGGGTGTCATCATAAAAGTCAACGTTGGAACAACAAATGGCCTCAATGTGCTTTAACCCAATCATAGGCGCACTCACGAAGGGGGATATGGGGGGTCAAGACCCCCCCTAAGTACCCCTAAAAGGTAGTAGTACCCCTAAAGGGGGGAAGTTAGAAGTGAAAAGCATTACCATATTAAAATAGCACCTAATGAATTAAATTTTTCTTTTTAAAAAAATTGTCTTAAAATATATCTGAAGTACAATTTTACAAAAGAAAAAAATTTTAGTTTTAAAATAAATACTTACAGTAGCGTACGAAACACACTAAACCTCGTTTTCTGACGATACTGAAAAGATCAGATAGTTATTTGACTACTAACCAGTTACATTGCTTGTGCACATGTTGTTCTATGGGCCAGTCAAGTGGCACATAATATTTTGACGTTATAAGACAGTTATAAACTATAATCGAGGTCACCGTAACCGAGTTCAGCAGCAAATTCGTAGCCCAGCCCCCCCACCCCCTAAACTAAAATCCTGGGTGCGCCACTGAGCCCAGTGCATGGTGACATTTATGAGATGGGCGATGAATGCGCCAAGTATTGTAAAATCTATATTTTAAAGCTGCAAAAAAGTCCGAGAGATCTTGCATTTTTGTGTATCCAATATTGTTACTTTGTAATCTAGCTACTGCGTGACATACACTTGCTCCATTTGACGTCATTGAACTGTTAATTTGGTTTTTTGCGCATGCGTTACTATTATTGCACTAATGCTTACATCTAGCAGTTGCCGTTCGCAGCGACGAAAGATCGTCGATAGGGATGGACGCGAGACGTGCGAGACGAGAATCGGGGCTGTCTCGTCTCGTCTCGCAGTGGTAAACCTCTGTCTCGTCTCGGCGTCTCGCAAAGAAATTGCTGTCTCGTCTCGCGCGAGACGTCTCGCGAGTCTCGCAAATTAAGGTACTGCGATTTCGTTAACCATTTCTATACTAACTTATTATTGGGATTTTATTGAAAATTTATATTAATTAATAACAATTACTTACATATAGCCGCATTAGTAGATATATTAATAACTACACTGCTGGCCACCCAAAATTGCCAACACCAAGAAAAACAAGAGATATCAACCCAAAAAATTTATTGTGTAGATAACATGTTGACCAAGTAACAAATGATTAAATTTACAGCATTCCTATGAAGCGTGGTTCCTGCCAAAATCAGTACCCAGAGTAGCCGCCGTTGTTGGAGATCACAGCTGCCACACGCCTCGGCATTGATTCAAAGAGACTTTGAATGTGTTCTTGGGGTACAGCAGACCAAGCAGCTTCCACACGTTGCCAAAGTTGATCTGGTGTGACAGCTGGGGATGAACTCTGGGTCAGTCGTTGAGCAACCATGGACCACATGTTTTCTATCGGCGAAAGATCCGGAGAGCGCGCCGGCCAGGGAAGCAATTCAATCTGGTGATTGACGAAGAACCCTTGGACAATGCGTGCCACGTGTGGCCGTGCATTATCCTGCTGAAATATGGCTGTTGGCAAGCCCTGAAGGTAAGAAAGGACAACTGGCTCCAACACCTCGGAGATGTAGCGCTGGCTGGTTAAAGTACCGGCAATGCGTACTAGAGGAGTGCGAGAGAGATAATCCGATACCGCCCCATACCATAATACCCGGTGCAGACCAGTGTGACGGTGCATAATGCAGCTGTTCAGCATCCTCTCTCCACGGTGTCTCCAGACTCGAATCCGACCGTCGTGGTGTTGCATACAGAATCGTGACTCGTCAGTAAAGAGAATTTCATTCCATTCTGTCGTCCACATCCTTCTTTCATCGCACCATTGGCGGCGGAGACGTCTGTGGTTCCGCGTCAGAGGTAGACAAAGCAACGGACGTCTTGCGGACAGACCATTCTGCTGTAAACGACATCGAATGGTACGCGCAGACACTGGATGATGCGTTACAGACTGAATCTGCTGTGATATGGTTCGTGATGTGACTGAGCGGTCCGTCACTGCCATGCGTACAATCTGCCTGTCATCACGTGACGTGGTGCACTGAGGTCGATGCGGTCGATCACGTCTGTCCGTCGTACCCTCCTGCACCCAACGATCACATATCCGCATCACAGTTGTTTGGTTTCGTCCAATACGACGACCGATTTCCCTGAAAGATAACCCACAATCTCGGTATGCCACTATCCTTCCTCTGTCAAACTCGGATACTTGATCAAAAGATGATCGTTGTTTCCTACGAGGCATAATTTATCGTTTTTTTTGGAAAAAAAAGCAAGAAAAACACAATTGCTGTACTTGAAACCGTCGAAATCTCCAAGCCTTAAATAGCGCTTTGAGGTGGCGCCACAGGCGCGCTTGATGTGCGTCTGCGCTGAAATTCTAATCATTTGCATATCTCACCTCAGCTAATGCATGTTGTAAATTTCATATTATTTGCATGCTTCCTTCAGGGTGTTGCATTTACGATGGCCAGCAGTGTATATCAGCATATATCGGCATTTGAAGTAAAAGAAATTGAGATTTAATCCGTATATATAATGTCACACCGAAAATATAGTATTTATTTTTATTTACTAGCTGCGTGCCGTTCTTCGCACTGTAGTAAACGAAAATTTTCCTAACACGAGTAATTTCAATTAATTCCAGTGATGTGGAATCTAAAATAAAAGCAAAATTATTTGACTTTTGATGTAAAGTTTGCGTCATGAGTATTAACCTGGCATCATTGCAATATAATGACTCAAAAAACTACGTCAGTGTCATTCGCGATCAGAAAAGTGAAAAGCTTAGCGGTTTGCAGAGAACTCCCGACTTTCAAAATGTGTTATTTCTACATCATACTGTAGTTCTACATCATACTGTTCAAGATGTAGCATTAAATACCTCAGACACTACATGAAATGGACAACCGTTTGTTTTAAAATAGCTGCGCACCCGCTCTTCATACGAGAAGTAGCGAATATTTTACTAAAATCATATCTGCATGAGACAAAACAGATTTTTTTTTAAGTTCAAGTAATCTCCTCTGTTGAAATTACTGCAGGTTATATTAACACAAATTAGAATTACTTACCGTTCAGTTGGTTGTAAGATAACCCTTGAAAAATTATAAACAGAACACTTTTAGTCTTCATTAAATCTCTACTATTTACTTTAACGTCAATTTCAAGTCTCTAAAATATGTGTAACTTTTATATTAATGAAAACAAGATTATATTAACGATAATTATAATTATTTGCCTAATATTTTCAATAACATTACCGTGTGTGCATTTTTAGATTTCATTATATAGTATCTCAGTTGGTTAATAGACGTCTTATTTTTTGTTTATATTTTAAACTAGCTGAAGTACCCGTCGTTGACGGGTTAGTACTGAATGCAAATTTCTAAAAGCAAGAACTTCCGTCAGCATTGTAGGAGTACACAGAATGAATGTAGTATGTTGCCAAAGTAAAGAAAGCGCAGTTATAATTTTTATGTATTGTTAAAATATTACAGGTTAGAGAGTCACTAAGTAATATCATTTCATTCGCTTTAGTCGTAATTATAGGATGCGCGAACGAATATTTACACATATTCAAATAATTTTCGCAAAATCTCAAAATCTAATCAACATTTTTGAAAAATTTGAAGCCTAGAATTTAAGTTGAGTGACAACCTATCATGTCACCCAATTTCGTTTAATTCCCTGCTGTCTTTATTTCGTGATGCTGGAACAAACATTTTAGCATTTTTAAACGATTTTCACAAAATCTCAAAATGTAATCAAAATATTTTAAAAATTCAACACCTATAAATTAAGATTAGCAACTACCTATCACACCACCAAATTTCGTATTAGTCGTTATTACGCGATGCTTGAAAAAATATAACCGCATTTTGGGAGAATTTTCACAAAATCTCAAAATCTAATAAAAAGTTTAAAAAATTGGACACCTATACTTTATGTTGAACAACAACCTATCATGTGACCAAATTTCATATCATTCGCTTTAGTCGTTATTACGTAATGTGTGAACAAAAATTCACTCAGTTTGAAACGATTTTCGCAAAATCCCAAAATCTGATCGGTTTTTTTTAGATGCTTATAGTTTAAGGTGACCACCTATCATTTCACCAAATACCATTTTTTTCACCTTTGCAGATATTACGTGATGTGCGAACACAATACGCAGTGTGAAACAATTTTCGCAAAATCTCAAAATCTAATCAAGATTTTTTTTAAATTCGACGCCTATGTTTTAAGTTGAGTGACCACCTATCATGTCACTCAATTTCATATCATTCGCTTCAGTCGTTTTTACGTGATGCTTGAACACAAATTTACGCAGTTTGAAAGGATTTTCGCAAAATCTCAAAATCCAATCAAGATTTTTTAAAAATTGGACGCCTATGTTTTAAGTTGAGTGACCACCTATCATGACACCCAATTTCATATCATTCGCTTCAGTCGTTTTTGCGTGATGCTTGAACATAAATTTACGCAGTTTGAAACGATTTTCACAAAATCTGAAAATCTAATCAAGATTTTTTAAAAATTCGACGCCTATGTTTTAAGTTGAGTGACCACCTATCATGACACCAATTTCATATCATTCGCTTCAGTCATTTTTACGTGATGCTTAAACAAAAAAAAGCGTCACGGACAGAATGACAGACAGACAAACTTTTTTTTTTAGGGTCGCATCGGATTCCCGAGTGCTTGAAACGGATAGAAATCGCAAAATTTTTGAATTCCAAGAAATGTACAGACAAAAGTCTAATTTTATTTATATAGATTACTGAACAGTTAATTTGTTGACGACTATCCGTTTGTACTTTCCCACAATAATTTTTAGCGATAGTACTTACAGTCGTTATGGTCGCCCTGTTTAACAGAAAATTAAACCATAATCCCCCTAGTGTATATCCAGTGTGGATTTTTTAAAAAAAATGAAAAGAACATCTAACAGGCGAAGATAATTTTAGAATAGGGAACCCAACTGCAAGATAAAATGATGGGGAGGGAAAAAATTTATAAAAGTTTTGCAAGCCGAAGGAAGGGAAAACATGATAATATAAACGAAAAGAGAAATAGTTTTTAAAAAAAATTGCTTGCATTTCTTTCCGTCCGATATTAATATCTATATATAATAAAATTAGACTTTTGTCTGTACATTTCTTGGAATTCAAAAATTTTGCGATTTCTATCCGTTTCAAGCACCCGGGAATCCGATGCGACCCTCAAAAAAAAGTTTGTCTGTCTGTCATTCTGTCATTCTGTCATTCTGTCCGTGACGCTTTTTTTGTTTAAGCATCACGTAAAAACGACTGAAGCGAATGATATGAAATTGGGTGTCATGATAGGTGGTCACTCAACTTAAAACATAGGCGTCGAATTTTTAAAAAATCTTGATTGGATTTTGAGATTTTGCGAAAATCCTTTCAAACTGCGTAAATTTGTGTTCAAGCATCACGCAAAAACGACTGAAGCGAATGATATGAAATTGGGTGTCATGATAGGTGGTCACTCAACTTAAAACATAGGCGTCGAATTTTTAAAAAATCTTGATTAGATTTTGAGATTTTGCGAAAATCATTTCAAACTGCGTAAATTTGTGTTCGCACATCACGTAATAACTGCAAAGGTGAAAAAATGATATTTGGTGAAATGATAGGTGGTCACTCACCTTAAACTATAAGCATCTAATTTAAAAAAATCGATCAGATTTCGAGATTTTGTGAAAATCGTTTAAAACTGAGTGAATCTTTGTTCCCGCATTACGTAATAACGACTAAAGCGAATGATATGAAATTTGGTCACACGATAGATGGTTGCTCAACATAAACTATAGGAGTCCAATTTTTTAAACATTTTTATTAGATTTTGAGATTTTGTGAAAATTCTCTCAAAATACGTTTATATTTCTTCAAACATCACGTAATAACGACTAATACGAATGATACGAAATTTAGTGATATGATAGGTAGTTGCTAATCTTAATTTATAGGCGTTGAATTTTAAAAATATTTTGATTACATTTTGAGATTTTGCGAAAATCGTTTTAAAATGCTGAAAATTTGTTCCAGCATCACGAAATAAAGACTGCAGGGAATGAAACGAATTTGGGTGACATGATAGGTTGTCACTCAACTTAAATTCTAGGCTTCCAATTTTTCAAAATGTTGATTAAATTTTGAGATTTTGCGAAAATTATTTCAGTATGTGTAAATATTCGTTCGCGCATCACATAATTACGACTAAAGCGAATCAAATGGTATTACTTAGTTACTCTCTAACCTGTAATATTTTAACAATACATAAAAATTATAACTTCGCTTTCTTTACTTTGGCAACGTACTACATTCATTCTGTGTACTCCTACAATGCTGACGAAAGTTCCTGCTTTTTGGAAATTTGCATTCACTAACCCGTCGAGGACGGGTACTTCAGCTACTATAAGAATAAAAAATGTCATTTTAATCTCTTTAAAATAGGCCAACAATAGGGATTTAACCGCTCCTAGAAAGTTGTTACCAGGGTCGGCGCCCCCCCCCCCCCCTACGCACGCCGCAACGTGCGGGAAAGTTTGAGGATAATATCGGTACAAGGATATTTCAACCTACTCAGACTAAGAATCAATGCGAATGCAAGTTGCTCTACTTCTAATCTCTCTCTGATATACCCGAAACCCGATTATCACAAGGGCAAGGGGGGGGCGGTAGTCCGGTGCCCCTGAAAGAAAAGGGGGCCCATATATATCCCCGATTATCTAAATTATAAATTCATATGTACTGAAATAGTAATTGTGGGGAAAAAAATGAATTTCCTCTTTAATATAGGTATTACCTAATGTCTATCACTAGATCAAGTTAGAGATATTTTTTTTGGGGTGATAAATACGATTTGATTAAAGTACAAAAACTACAGTTAACTGAAATGCAATTTTCGAGTACAACAGCAGTTAAAACTGGGTTAAAATGCTTAAAAAAGGGGGGCTCAGTAAAGGGGCTTAATGCGTAAAAAAGGGGTAGTAAGGGGGCCCCAAACTTAATGCCCCGGGCCCCGTCTAAAAGTGGTCAGATTTGAACATACCGTACCGCCTTTCCTATTTACTTATTATTTTTCTTTCAACTCTTCTCTGTTTTCTTTTTTTTCCGCCTCTTTCTTTATCCTCTCCTTTGTGTGTTTTGTATATCTCTCGTCTGTTCTAATTTTAAATGTTACGTGTTTGTGCGTATTGTAGGTGCTGCTAGTATACCAGGACCGAAAAACGAAGGAGACGCAAGTTTAAACGGTAGCGGCTTCAGGCAAATTGTCGCTTTTCAGATCGTATTATGCGAGACGGAAAAAAAAATGCGAGAATTCTCGCGAGAAATCTCCGCGCGAGACAAGACACTGTCTCGTCTCGCGTCTCGTCCCGCAAAATATTTTCTTTCTCGTCTCGTGTCTCGTCTCGCAAAAAAATGCATGTCTCGTCTCGCGAGACAATGCGAGAATTCTCGCGTCTCGCGTCCATCCCTAATCGTCGATTTTGGTACCGCATACGTTAGCGTATTACAAAAGTAGATATCTAATTATTGGTTACAGCTGGTAAAACGTGGTCACAAAAATAGTGGCTAGCTCTAGCTGGTACAACTAATCTATTTAGGTTAAACTACAGTAGACCCTCTATAACACGGGTTCATTCAAGATTCGTATAAAACACGGCGGAAAAATTGCGATCTTTTTTCCTATAATACGTTAAAAAAGAACTCGCACAATACGACGAATGAGTCAGATGTTTCTGCATTACCTGTTAACACCGCTGATGCTGTTCATGTGCTTGTGACTCGTATAACACGGATTCATAGAACGCGGAATCCGTGTTATACGAGTTATCCGTGTTAATCACGTATCTACCGTAGTTATAACGGGACCAACGTATTCAAGACTGTAATGATTTTTTGGAAAGAAATACAGTGAAATCCCTCTATAACGATATTTTGCGGGTCAAAATAATATATATCGTTCTATAAGAGAATTATCGTTTAGAGAGAATCGATATTGGAACGAAAAGATTTTGATTTTTGTTCTTCATATATCCCATACCCTCGGTAGTCACCAGAAAGTGTTCTGTTTTCATTCAGCACACCCTCGCAAGTAATATATAATAAATGAAAGGAGAAATACATGTTTATAGTTTTCAGTAATTTTCACAACACTCAAAATTTTAGTTAAATACCCTTGCCGCCTCGCCAGGGATTCTAGCGGAGATATAGCTTATAAATATTTATAGCATATTTGAATAACAAATATATAATGTTCTAAATAAATAATACCTGAATGCCGCAAAAGCGTTTTTTAAAAATGTATTAGATATTAATTGAAAATACATTACCCATTAATTTATCGATATTTATTTTGCTTCATGCCTTTATCAAAATCTTTTATGATGTTGAATTTCTCTTCGATAGATATTTGTTTTCTTTTAGCCATTTGCTTTCGATTTTCACTAAACAAACTTCAAAGTAAACAAACCTCATAAATAATTTAAAATATCCTCGTGTAATAATCGAAGTCTAAAATTCTTACTCAAGTTCAGACAAAAGAACGTGTCGTTTTCTATATCAGTTCTGGTGAAAGGAATCCTTGACCATTTTTTTAAAGAAGGGGATAGGAATCAAAGATGTTTCATCCAGGAAATGCCAACTGCCCTTCCACCTTACCAGAAATGCACTTTCTCATTACCATAGTGTTACATCAGCAAAACGAAACTTAGAAGACGTTCTTTGGCAGAGGCGTGGTCCAACCCGTTTCAACCACATTTTACCTCGACTTTCTTTGTGTAGCTTTCAATGTGTGTGCATGAGTTGGGATTCTGATGCATCGTAGAAAAAAAAATATATCGTAGTAGAGAGAATTATTGTGATGTAAGGGATAATTATTACCATCGTTGTAGAGAGAAGTATCGTTTTAAAGGATATCGTAATACAGAGAACTGTTTTACATTAATCTCAAAGGTAATTCCAGCCAGGACTATGAAAAAATATCGTAATAGAGAGAATTATCGTTATAGAGGATATCGTTGTAGCGAGATTCTACTGTACCTCCTAACAGGCGCGTAGCCAGGAAAATTTTTCGGGGGGGGGATATGAACTTATATGTGTATAAATAGACGGAATTTCATCACTAATCCAAAAATTTCGGGGGGGGGATATATCCCGATATCCCCCCCCCTGGCTACGCCCCTGCCTCATAAGTCGAAGATACACTATGCTTTCCCCCTGTTCACTCTGCCAGACCTTTGACCGAGCGCATTGCGCCCCTCAACCGGGAGACGGGAGGCGCCTGGTTCAAATCTCGGTCGCGTCCCGTCGACCCAGCCGTTTCGGGAGTTTTCCGCGGTTTTCTCCAAAACTTCCCGTAAATACGGGTTGGGACCCCCTAAGAATGTCCCCCTACGGAAAGCAACCCCCCCCCCTGTCGGTCTAGATCCTTCGTAAAGGTAATCGGCCATATTCCCCAAAACCAAATCAAATCAAATCAACCCTACTCGCTCTAGAGTGTTCTTGCCACAGATTAAAACAGCGGAGCAGAGGAAATATCAATAGACGCTAATTCAGCCGCTCCGCTTTTGTTATATAATTTACATAGTTAATAAGCAACTCTTTTGCAGACTGCACGTGAAAGAGCGGAACTATTTTTGAAAACACTGGAAGGTTAAACCACTCGATTTTTTTTTTTCCTTATATATACGTCTTTGTGTTGCTTGGCCGTGGCCGATAAAGTGACTTTAATCGCTGCCCGAACTGATAAGTGCACAAGTATAAAGGAAAAGTAAAGAATTCGATGAGCGTCCAGATCGCCTTTTTCTTAGATAAACTTTAAATCGATTAGCGATACGATGTGGAAAGTCATCTGTCTGGTAAGTGTTTTTCTTCGATTTTAGTCTGGTAAATAATGGTGTTTGTGAGCAACAAAACAGAAGTTAGGAGTGGCTTGAATTTGGGATATGATTTGATATCTTAGATGAGGATATGCATAGCCTTATTACCTCATAGGCAATTTGGGGAATTTGCCCGAGGCGCCCCTCGCTTTACCCTCTACCAATAGTTCAAATTTCTCCGAAAAAAAATTATCCATTGAGAATTACGTCGAATTTTAAATTAACTTAATAATCATGAAGTTTTCCCTCATTGCTTAGCTAAAAATACTGCTATTTTTTCCTACTCTTCATCACTTACCTTTAATATTTACACAGACTCATTATCATTTGTGCATATTGGACTGCATTCTGACATCATGATTTCAAAATGATATCAACTTCAACGTCTTGGTAATGTGCAGTAGTACGAGCGTTCGAAAATTCCGCAATTTTTCTTAGAAGATTTAACACGTATAAAAACATTAAGGGTAGGGGAAGCTTATTTTAAATTTATACTTAACATAAGCGTCCCCCCCCAATGGTAAATAAATATAAC
>JAWZYV010002463.1:0-15610 GCA_038373885.1 Cheiracanthium punctorium
GTTACGAATCTATCCCACGACACGTGAATCAATAATTACAAATTTTAATTTAAAGTTTTAATTCTTTCTAATTATTCTCCAATCGGAGTCTGGATCAAATGTAATCTGAATTTTTCGCTAACTTCGCAATTTCCCAGTAAACAGAATTGCTCCATACTAATTTTTCTCTTAGCGAACAATTACGAATCAATTAAAAAAGTTTTCATTTTAGGTTTTAATTTTTTATAATTCACACTTTTAACTATTCTACTAAAATTTGATCAAGAGTAGGAAGATGCGTTGGCTTTCTTACATTCTTTTTCAGCAACTAAGAACTAAGTGTATTATTTTGAACATCATAAGTATAATTTTCATAATAATAATTTCATATTTTTTGAAAATTATGAAATTATATCATAAGTATAGTTTCCGTAATTTTCATATTTTAAGTTATTGAATTTACTTAAAGTAAGGAAATTATTTTATAAAATAAATATCATTAATTATTACTATTAAACTTAAATTTCAAGGTGCTTACAATTTCACTTTTTCCTATTTTTCTTTGTTGAAATGAATATTTAGCTGAATGAAATGCCAATCCCGCGGGCCCAATAAGTCTCAATTCCGAAAAACAGTGCGGGCTTGCATAACCTAATTCTAAGAGAAAATCAACTCAAAATACTACCTTCGAATTCGAGAAAAAAAAAAAAAAAAAAAAAAAAAAAAGCTATTGGCGTATGTGAGTATTTTTAGCAAGCGAAAAAGTGTACAAGTGTATTAAAGAAAATAGTTTAGTGAATGAATTTGTGTCAATCATTCCGAAAGCATATCTGCCAGAATGTACGGAATATGACCAATCACTTTTTGTCAACATTAATGTTTGTGCCCAAAAATAGTTTATATGCAAATGATTATAGTTATGTAGATCATAGTGAAGCACCGTTATACGTTTCTCGTTTGTACGTTTTTATCATTTGTATGTTTTTCTGAATGGTCCCGGCGAAATCCATTGGATTTTAATACTAAATGATTTCGTTTATACGTTTTCCTGAAATCGAAAACTTCCTTTATACGTTTTTTTAGAACTGAATGTGGGAGAAAATGTATGACGCAAAAGTTTTCAATAAGTTTTGCCACGTCCTAACTTTATGAAAGAATATCTGATTTCTGGCGATTTAAATGATAATGTTAAACAGGTACTTTTAACAATGAACAATGAACTTTTTTCTGTGCATTCCCAAACAGTCATAAGAAGAAAATTACAAAATATTTTGTAAATGCCGAATGTACGAGGAGAGATCCAAAAGTAAGTTGCACTTCCAAGTTATGTTCATTTATTAAATAACCTGTATAAAAGCCACACGGCTATGACAGCATACAATGTATAAGTTCACTTATACATTATAAATGTAACTTCAATGTAAAAGCAGCACGGCTATGACAGCATACAATGTATAAGTGTCCATCACCTGTCTCCGAGTGGTGGAGATGACCACACGGAGACTCACCTCCTCATCATTTAGGAATCGTTGCCCACCGAAATTCTTTTTCAGCTTACCGAAAACATGGAAATTACAATGCGCTAAATCGGGACTGTATGGAGGATGCGTGCACGAGAGGCTGGGCATAGCGGATTAAATTGCTCTCTGGCGATTTGGCGTGCAGTCAGACTCCTTTGGCAAGAGTCGTTTCTCCCGCTGTTATACACTCCACGCTAGGGATTGCCGCCCGCACCGCAAGTTGATCCCCGAAAAACAGCAATATATATATATATATATATATTTGTTGATTAATTGTTCTAAATATATATTTTAATGCATTTAAAATTGCAGTCTAAAATTACAATTTTAGATTTGAAGGTAATATGTTACGGAAATAAAAAAGAAACAGTGGACAGTTAAAAAGCAATCATAATTTGGCTTTTGTATGAAATTTACATACGATTAGAGAAAACCCTTCTTTAAATGTTTAGTCCGGGGTTTTAGCAATTAATAGATATGGATTATAGATGCAGATAAACTCTTCGGGTTTAAACCTATATGTTCCCATGGATGCAGATTGAAGCGAGGACGAAAATTGCATTACTGATTCTTGTAGGATACTGAAAGATTAATATGGGCTAGCAATAATGTGTGTAACAACAAAGAATAATAACCGCTCGTCTTTGTAACGGTAAGAAAGTAAATGTTAAACTTTGTGTAAAGTTCATTTACACATAATCTATATTTATAAAATGCTAAATTCTTTTAATCAAGCACAAACTACTAATTCAATGAAAGAAAAAACTAATTCGTATTCAAGAACGATTTTTTAAGACTTTCTTTGGACCATTTTGTTTCAGTGAAAAATTCATAAGGTAAATAGCTAAAAACTTAAAATTAAATGAGAAAGCAAATTCTAGATAATTTTTTTACTGTTGACTTTGTTTTAAACCGCAAAAGATTTCTTATTTGTTTTAAATACAACTTACTGTAATTCAGTCAAAGTGAAAATAAAAATTATGATCTTCAGCACCAAATATTCTTTTAAAATGCTGTTAAACACTTATGGCGTGATAATATTTATTTAATCCTTTATTTTGAGTATGAATTAACGTCGGTACACAGGATATGACAGGAAAACTAAGCATATAAGGCATTTAATATGCACGTACAAATTCAAAACAAAAATCATTTATGAAATTCAAGACATACCTATGAAATCTTTACGTTAAGTGTTTATAAATCAACAGTATAAAACACTTAGCAGGCAAATCACTTTAAAGTTGTATGTTATTACCCAGCCAGCCCCAGCACATCGAGTGTCGAATATTATTTTCAAATATGCTTTTTATAAAACAGTTTTCGGAAACATTCTGAATGTCTCTCTGAAAAATACTAGTAGTTGTACGTGGGAGTCAGAGCCATTGCTAAGAATTCTTTTAGTTGTAGTGGGAGGGGGGGGTGGGGGGAGAGATGTCGATGAACTGCCAAGTAAAATATTGTTTTTACCAACTTATTTTATTTTGTATCAACTATATTACCAACTTTTTACTTTTGCCGATTGGGTTTACGTAATTTGACAAGTGTACCAGAAATAGAAAGTAAATTATAGTTTTCGTTAAAAAATTTTACCGAGTTTGCTTACTATGTATCTAATTTTGCCAAGTTTTATACAATTTTGAGTGTTAAGGGGGATTAGCAAGGGCCCTGGATCTGCTAATTAATACATGATTCTAGAGTGTTTTATTCATTATTATACTAAATATTTGTAATATATAAAATGGGATATGCTCTGTATTAGAAACATTTAGTATAAATTCTATTATATTCTGTATAATTCAGTAAATGAAGTGATAGAAAAATTTGATTTTACTGATATATATATATATATACTAGTATATATATATATATTTATATATAATGTATAAAGCTGTGAGATTTAGGGATCGGCCCCTGTTTTAAGGGGCCCCGGGCTGTTGCTCCTCTTACTCTTATGATAATCGGACTCTGATGAAACTCACAGACCCTACGTACTGCATACATCAATTCTATATGCTATAGATAAGAAGCAGAAAAAGGAAAATCTATCCCTAGATAAATTAAAGACCAAATAAATGAATGAAACAATTCCAGCCTGTTGATGACATAAAAATACTAAGAATTTGGATAAATAATAATAGACGGTAAAAAAATTAAAAGGATATATATATATCTACAATCAGTATTTAATGTACATATATATAATGTTCATTAGAACATAAAGTGTAGATAATTAACTATTAAAAAAAAATCTGGAAGGAGGAGGGGGGGGGGGTGCAGAAAACATTTTTTGTCACATTTTCTTATGAAATAACTTCAATTTACAAAACAAGTCAATCTTCTATATAGTATAAACTTAGTTCGTCTGAGGGTGGGGGTGGGAGCACGTCACGTACCCTTGTGCCCTCCCTGTAGATCTGTGATGGAGGGGGCATCACCTGAGCTTTTGACTGTTTTTAAATAATCGGAAAAATGAGAAACTCAATCATTTGAAATGAATTGATGAAATATAATTGATGCAGATCCCATATATTGCATTATAATTTTTTTAATTTTTTTGTCTTAATTATCTGTTCTTTTAAAATTCATTCGTTCTTATTTCCCCCTTACTTTGGCTTTTAAAATTGCTATATTTTGTATGTTTCTTTTTAAACAAACAAAATCCTAAATTATCCTATACAGTATCTTAATGTTAGCAATTCTGAGGTCGTTCTATTCTAATCGAAAATATCGAAAATTTCCACAGCTAGGTTTAGAGGATGGAGAACCGATATTTTAAACACACTTTTCTAATGAATATTTTTTGCTTGTAATTTTTTTAAAAGCACACTTCATGTAATACACAAATGAAAATAGATGTAGTTTACATGCAAATGAACTTTACAAGTCATAACCTACAGGCTCTCTACTTTACAATGTTTAAATTAGGATAGTTAGGATGTTTAAATTGACTAGTCCCCTTATGCGTCCAGCGTTGCTTCCTAACTTTAGTCTTTCAATGCTAAAGTGCGGAAGCAATGCAATTATTTGAAATGAAAAATTGATGAAACATAACTGATGCAGATCCCATAAATTGCATCAATCCATAATCACTTCACAGGCCTCAGCGTAAGGCAACGTTGAGCGCTCTGTTTATAAATCGAAAAGAGCAGAAAAACTATTTCGTTTGCATAGATCAGCCTTTCTTAAAATGTGTTCCAATTTTAAAGTTTAATATCTCTTAAAAATTACTTATCAACACCAGTCAAAACATTGTCTATGTATAAAGACAGGGAAAAAAAAAAAAAAAAAATTGAACGGTGAAATCTGGAAATTAGGAAAAAAAAAAAAAAAAAATTGAACGGTGAAATCTGGAAATTTCTTGTATTGTCAATGACGTAAGTAAAACATTAAGAAAAAATAAAAAGATAACAAGAAAACTGTAAATAGCTGCGAGATAAAATTTCATGCGGGCGGCAACCCCTAGCGTGCAGTGTGTAACAGCGGGAGAAACGACGAAACGACTCTTGCCAAAGGAGTCTGACTGCACGCCAAATCAAAGATGCCAAATCGCCAGAGAGCAATTTAATCCGCTATGCCCAGCCTCTCGTGATGCGTGCGTGCGAACTGCGGCAGCGATTCATGTGGGAGATATGGCAACATCCCCCATACAGTCCCAATTTAGCGCCATGTGATTTTCATGTTTTCGGTATGCTCAAAAAGGATGCTGGACAACGATTCTTAAATGATGAGGAGGTGAAAGCAACTGTTTCCGTGTGGTTACATAGTGCTGGAGGAGATTTCTATGCATCCGGAATCTAAAAGTTGGTTGTTCCTTCGAAGAAATGTGCAGAGGCTCTTGGGAACTATGAGGGAAAGTGAACTTACATTGTATGCTGTCATAGCCGTGTTGCTTTAGTACATGCTATTTAATAAATGGCCATTGACCATAACTTGGAAGTGCAACTTACTTCTTGATCTGCCCTCGTACCGGGTGTCCCAAAAATGACTGATGGATTTTGAAAGTCAATAAAAAAAAAAAGACGGAATGCGATACATAAGTAGCGTTTGTGGCCTTATGCTTAGGAAATCAGGGAATTTGATCCCAGCAAATTTCAAATTTAGTTAACATTTCTACCAAGAGATGGCGCTGCAGACGATCTGCAACAGGTATAGTTAAAACGAAGTATTTCAACTCGCCATTCCGTAGTTCGTCGTCAAGCTGATAGCGTGTGCTGTTGAGATTGCAAGTCCGCTCTACGATAACGGTTTTTTCCGTTGAACAGCGGGTGTTTATTGTGTTAAGAGTTCCACCGCCTGGAACACAGTTTAGTTCAAATGGGGAGCAGTTTCCAAAGAAAATTTCATGTGAGAAACAGACCGTCAGATAATGCAATAAGGACTCTATTCCAGAAATTCGAACGAACGGGGAGCGTGAATGATGCCCGTATTGGAAATATCGACCGGCCACGACTTTCAGTTACCAAGTCGAATGTTGAAGCTGTACAGCAGGTTATCCAACAGCGTCCCCGGACTTCCGTACAGCCGTGTACGGAAGTGCCGTACGCCGTATTGCATCTTGTACTGGACTCCGAAAAATGAGCACTCACCATCTCATACGCCACAACCTTCACATTTTCCCGTACAAAATCCAGACTCACCAACCCCCCAGTCCAACCATTAATGCACGCTATAATTTCGCGAACGCCATGCTGCAACTTGTGGATGACGGTGAACTGGATGCTGTCAACATATGGTTCTCAGAGGACGCGTATTTTCACCTCGATGACTATGTCAACAAGCAGAACTCACGAATTTGGGGAAGCGAAAATCCTCGTATTACTGAACCTTCATCCCTGCAATCACCAAAAATAATGATATGGGCTGCGGTTTCCTCCAAAGGAATATTAGGGCCATTTTTTCGAGAGCAACCGATAAATGCTGTACGATATCTTGGGATTCTGGAAGAATTTGTGGGGATTCATACTGCTTTGGAGGACTATTCGAATACCTCCTGGTTCATGCAAGATGGTGCTCGTCCACATCCTACGTCTGCAGTATTTGATTTCTTGAACGAACATTTCAGTGAGTGGGTAATTGCCTTGGATTACGACATGCATACAGGAAGTGGCATGGCATGGCCTCCTTATTCATCAGACGTGGCGCCCTGCGACTTTTTTTCTTTGGGGGTACCTGAAAGATTTGGTATACCACCAAACTCCACAAACAATTGCGGAGCTGAAACAGCACATCTGTACTGCATGTGAGACAATTCCAAGTGACATCCCAGACAGCACATAAGCTTAAATCAAGCTTGACATTTCTTTGAATTTGACGTATTAATACAAGCTTGACAGTTCAATTCATTTTAAGCTTGCAGCGAGCTTGTAGATTACAAAAAAAATGAGTCAGCAAATATTTTCCCGCCGATTTTAAGTCATTTGAGCTGTCAAGCTTGAATACAACTTTATTACTGCTTGATTTGGAAAGCCACATTCACATAACAAATAATTTATTATCAGTCATAAATGTACTTGACCATAGAATAAAAAAAAAAAGATTCTATATTTCTAAATATTGAAATTCTTCAAAATAAAATACAAATATACTACAAAATTGATTTCAAAATCAGTCGTTTGTCTCGATTCTGGCCAATATTGCCCACCTTGAGTGTTGCGATATTGAAAGTTTTTAAACGTGTGCTGCTTTTAAGTTGATATTATGCTTATTTCCCTATTAGTAGAGTCTATAAATCACACATAACATTATTTTAATTTTGATTCATCAATAAAAGCAGATCGGCATAGGCCAATACCAATCTCGCCAAAAAACCGCGTGAGAACCATAACAGCCACTTCAAACTTTAGTCTTATCACCGCGAGAGAGATTGGCATGGTGGTTAGGACGCTGTCTTCCCAAACCTTAGGACCCGATTTCGATCCCACCCGCGGACGCTAGACGGAAGCTGATTAAAATAAGTTGAGGTTTCAACGTCGAGGTGGAAAAATAAAATATATGGGGCGAATTCGCCGACCGGCGTCCCATGTATTAAGAATTGTTTTTTTTTGGGGGGGAGGGGGGGAATTTTAAGTTTGAATTAAGTTTGCTATGTCAAGCTTGATTCAAGCTTAATGCAAGTTGGGCAAGTGTAAACTTGAACACTTGATTCAAGCTTGCATTAAGCTTACACGCTTGAAATTTTCAAGCTTAATTCAAGTTTATTGACTTGATAAATCAAGCTTACTGCAAGTTTGATGCAAATTTGCTGTGCTGTCTGGAATGTTTTAACGTATGTCTGGAAAATTTTTCCCCAGACTGCGCCACGTTATTGCAGCAAACAGGGGGTTACATTGAAAATGCCATTGTTTAGTTTTTTGCAACAGTCCTTGCAAAATTTTCATACCGGTTTTTAATTTTTCATAGCTTTCAGCGCGACCTGTGGGTGAAAATGTTAACTAAATTTGAAATTTGGTGGGATAAAATTCCCTGATTTCCTACGCATAAGGCCGCAAACAATACATATCTGTCGCATTCCGCCTTTTTTTATTGATTTTCAAAATCCATCGGTCATTTTTGGGACACCCGGTATATGAATACGTGTATTAGCTGTACATAAAATTCAGAATAAAGCTGTTAGTATTACATACATTTTGGTGTATCTTGTTTTCATGTAGTAATATAAAATGTAATACTTTGATTGAAAACTGGTTTTATATTGTTGCTTATTGCAAAAATGAACGTACTTTTGATAATTTCGTTTATACGTTTTCCCCCTTAGTCCACTGAAAAACGTATAAACGGTGCCTCACTGCATATAGAAAGTAAATTTAAAAATCCTCTTAAAATTAAAAATTTCTATTAGCTTATTTGGAAATCCCTTAGGGGCGTAGCAACTTTCGTTTTCAAATAAAGGATTCGTATCCGGATCTAAATTTATTAAAAATTCAATTGATATAATTCTTCTCTTACATACGGCACTCTTGATAAGTAACCTTAAGGTCAAGTTTGGAATTTTATTTAAAAAAATAAAAAATAAAAAAAAAATAAAAAATAAAATAAAATTCTGATTCTTCACCATCATTTTATCAGGTCTGTTATTCTTAAATTTATAGCAACAGTTAAAATTAGTTTTAAAAACGTAAGCGTGAATCGTAATTCGGAAACTAATTTTCAGTTCAATATTCAACCACTGATCTAAAATAAATCAAGATTAACTCAAACAAGAATAAACTTGATAAATTAGAATAAGGAAACACAAAATCAATTTTATGACAAATTTTCATTTTACGCGAAAACCTCGGACCCGTCATATGACCCATTTCATAAGCCAGCAGGTCGGGCTGGCCTTTCTGTTGAAGGTACTGATTTTTCGGAAAAAAAAAATGCACAGTAAAATTTCCGAGGAACTATATTGTTTGTTAGATATTACTAGATCATTTCGTCATCGGTGGAATTCCAAAATTCATCTCATAAAATCCAAAGGAATTTTGGAATTCCACAGATGTCGGAAATTCCATCCAAAATTTATCATTCTTCTCATTAAATACTCGTACATTAAAAGACATTTTCACTCTTAAAATGCCCCTCAAAGTACTGCTGGCCACCCAAATTGCAACACCAAGAAAAACAAGAGATATCACAACAAAATTTATTGTGTAGATAACATGTTGACCAAGTAACAAATGATTAAATTTACAGCATTCTATGAAGCGTGGTTCCTGCCAAAATCAGTACCCAGAGTAGCCGCCGTTGTTGGAGATCACAGCTGCCACACGCCTCGGCATTGATTCAAAGAGACTTTGAATGTGTTCTTGGGGTACAGCAGACCAAGCAGCTTCCACACGTTGCCAAAGTTGATCTGGTGTGACAGCTGGGGATGAACTCTGGGTCAGTCGTTGAGCAACCATGGACCACATGTTTTCTATCGGCGAAAGATCCGGAGAGCGCGCCGGCCAGGGAAGCAATTCAATCTGGTGATTGACGAAGAACCCTTGGACAATGCGTGCCACGTGTGGCCGTGCATTATCCTGCTGAAATATGGCTGTTGGCAAGCCCTGAAGGTAAGAAAGGACAACTGGCTCCAACACCTCGGAGATGTAGCGCTGGCTGGTTAAAGTACCGGCAATGCGTACTAGAGGAGTGCGAGAGAGATATCCGATACCGCCCCATACCATAATACCCGGTGCAGGACCAGTGTGACGGTGCATAATGCAGCTGTTCAGCATCCTCTCTCCACGGTGTCTCCAGACTCGAATCCGACCGTCGTGGTGTTGCATACAGAAGCGTGACTCGTCAGTAAAGAGAATTTCATTCCATTCTGTCGTCCACATCCTTCTTTCATCGCACCATTGGCGGCGGAGACGTCTGTGGTTCCGTGTCAGAGGTAGACAAAGCAACGGACGTCTTGCGGACAGACCATTCTGCTATAAACGACGTCGAATGGTACGCGCAGACACTGGATGATGCGTTACAGACTGAATCTGCTGTGATATGGTTCGTGATGTGACTGAGCGGTCCGTCACTGCCATGCGTACAATCTGCCTGTCATCACGTGACGTGGTGCACTGAGGTCGATGCGGTCGATCACGTCTGTCCGTCGTACCCTCCTGCACCCAACGATCACATATCCGCATCACAGTTGTTTGGTTTCGTCCAATACGACGACCGATTTCCCTGAAAGATAACCCACAATCTCGGTATGCCACTATCCTTCCTCTGTCAAACTCGGATACTTGATCAAAAGATGATCGTTGTTTCCTACGAGGCATAATTTATCGTTTTTTTGAAAAAAAAGCAAGAAAAACACAATTGCTGTACTTGAAACAGTCGAAATCTCCAAGCCTTAAATAGCGCTTTGAGGTGGCGCCACAGGCGCGCTTGATGTGCGTCTGCGCTGAAATTCTAATCATTTGCATATCTCACCTCAGCTAATGCATGTTGTAAATTTCATATTATTTGCATGTTTCCTTCAGGGTGTTGCATTTACGATGGCCAGCAGTTAATTCGATTACTGCAGCTAAAGGAATAAATTATCATCTGAGCACTGAAATTGCACTTAACGTTCACAGACACCGAATGCACCGGCATAACAAACAAAATCGGAACTACACTTTCACTCACCAGGAGTTACCTAGAGCATTATGTTTCATAAAATATTATGAAAAAGCGGCATTAAACTAACCAGAAATTAGAAATAGATATATCTTATATAAAAAATTGAAATGTTTTGCATGTACATATCTTTACAGTTTCTTTTTATCAAAAAACCCGATATTTAAATCGGGATGTTACCAAGTAAGGTGAGCCGAATTTATGGAACGCGATGTAAGTGGTAATGGTATTTTTAAAGATTTTTTACCCCTCCCTCCCCTCGGTGACTACTCCTAGTATATGTCAAGACCCCCCCCCTCCCCTATAAGTTTTTACGTAGTATTGACAAGTATAATTTTTAATCATTTCGCAGGCATAAAGTGAAACAAATGAAAATAATTTGACTCATATTCGTCTTTATTAATACAGCGTTTATTGCATAAGACTGCATGCATGCTTATAATTACTAGTAAATTAAATATCATGAAAAAGAAAAACTTATGTAAAAACACATTCCTACCGTAACATAATTTACGAAAACAACAATTGTTTTCTGTTTAATCACATTAATATCCGTCTCATATTCGAATGTAGGTCGAAAAATCGCGAGATTTCTCTCGGCAAAATCGACTACGTAGCAAAAATCTAAGCCACCCCCCCCCCCGCTCCTGTGACTGAGCGTAGTATTTGAAGACCTCCCTCCCCCCTAAGCGGGTCACGCAGTATGGGTACGTTCCCTAATATGTGTGCTACTTAACCTGTGTTTAATATTCTCTTTACTAGCGCTACACTGCTATTAAAATCAAGCAGATATTTAGCGACGACATAACTTGTGTACGCACGATTTGTCACGGCGTACGCCCTTTTAAAAAAATGCTTGACAGATAATAAGAGGGCAGGGGGGGGGGAATAAAATGTTGAAAGTCGCACAAGGCTTGCAATTTTTCATAACTGATCGCCAAGTTTGGTTCAAAAAAATAAGTCTTATGAATGTCTGTTGAATGATGCTATCATTCAACATATGTTTGACTTTTAAATAGTTTTGATAGGCGATTTTAATAAGTCTTCAAAACTGAACTAAGCTTGGCGATATCTTCCGAATTTGGTTAGAAACTGGCAAACGCGATAGTTTATTACAAATAAGAAAAACAATTCCGATCGCGCGGGAAGAATATATCATGACTATAATTTTCATATTTATGTAAGGTATATTGTATTAATTATCAAATAAGATAAAGTATTAAACTGGATAAAGCTTAAAATCTTACTTTTCGGTATTAAAAAATTAATTTTTATTTGAATGAAATGTCGACCGCGCGGGATTGCGGGATCCCGCGGTATCAACAAATAATCCCGAAATCCCGCGAAACGAAAAACAGTGCTGGATTGCATTCCCTAATTATAACATCGATTTTTTAAGCGGGAGCTAGAGCCTTGGACTGATTACCCATTTCGACACATGATCAACTCCGTTGTACTGAATCAATTGGCTTTAGCGTTTGGGTTTGAAGATTTTAGAGGCCCCACAATAGAAAATTAAAAGCAAAAATGAGCTAGGTCGGTGCTTCCATAGTAAAACGGCCAACATTTCCGGCCTTAGAAGTGGTCAGTTCCTTTACGGTAAGTGCCCGCCACTGGGAGCGTGAAGCTGAAGTTTTATATGTATTTTCACTATGTTCTTCCCTATTATGGATTATGATTCATTTTTATGCACTTATTCCTCACCTTTATCAGTGGATCTACTCAATGGGGTCTTTTCGACTAAAATCTTCGTGGAGCTGGCTCTACCGACATCTTTTAGCTAAAAGAAAATTTTTTTTAACCAAAACACAGGTAAAATTTGTACAGGAGGAATCTGTGATGCCATCACCACATATTGTTTTTCGTCCCTCGTATACAACCCCTGTACTGTATTTTGAGCGGTGCATGTTCCATACAGCCTACCACATCCGCTCAAAGCACTTCAGTTCTTGTGGTTTATGACCGCAGGATTTGTTCAATACGTTAACGATTATTCAATACGTTAAAAAGAATTTCTTTTTGCAGCTGCTGACTTTAAGCGAAGCTGTTATTTTAGCTTAGTTCAGCAGAGTCTCTCACAGATGTTGTTTGGCGGCTTTCTTTATTGGCACGTTTTGGTAACCTTTTTGAATTTCTGCGCTAATTGTCTGGGTTTATACAATTAATGCACTGATTTATTCCTAACCGCTGCGGATGTGTGCTCCTATTTTCATGATTGTTGTCGTATTTTTGTAAGCGCTGCATCGCCACGTTTGTAGGCCAAGTGTAATTGTATTGCTCCGAGAAGTGACCATTATAGCTCCAGTTGAACAACCATTAGGCAGTAAAATGTTGCCGTCCTTCCCCACCCCCTTGCTATCTAAGAACTGCCTTGGATTTACCGATCTGCCATAAAAATCAAGTTAGAACTTCTGGACTGAGTTTTCTCTGGGTTGCACCATGTGACATGACGCAATGGAAAATTACATCTTCTGAACATTCATGGTTTTCCCGTTCCTGAACCTGTTGTCCACCACACGTCCGGCCCAAGAAATTACGTATAACCCGCACCATAGAGGCCTCGTGAATTTCATATCCTAAAGGCCCTGATAATATACTTAATCAGGATTTGTATTGATCTTAGGATTCTCAAACAAATGAGCTTGTCTTTGCTCTCTGGCACAAATCAATGAATATCCGACTGCAGCCCCTTCGTGTAGAAAAGAAAAAAAAACAGTAATAAAATCTGTAATATTTCCAGATTTTAAATACGCACTAAAGTGTTATATATTAAAAGCGTAATCCACGTGTCTTCCCTATTTTCTTTCCTTATTCAGAGCTGCCAAGTCTCCTAGAGATGGCCAATTATTCGATGAGTCGAATCAGTGATTCGAATCTTGGTACTGAGTGGCTCAGTCTTTACACTCACTCTCTACTGATTCGAATCTCAAGCCCTCAAGGGAACTACATTCCAAGTGCGAAGGGAAGGAAAACTTATTTTCCCTTTGCCGTTTCCAGAGATTTTCCCTTACTCTTTCAACTCTTTTCGACTCTTTACGATCTTTTCGACTCTTTACGACTCTGAGTCGATAGATGATTTGAAACAGTAAATGAGTGGGTGTGGGTGAGTTGGTCACTGAGTTGGTGCAGCAACGAATCTTTACTGATTCAGTGTTTCGCTCTGTTTCGGTGATTGTATACTATCGTTGAGATTCGTTAGTTTTTCGAATCTTCTATCGACTCAGAGTCGAAAGGAGCCGAAAAGAGTTGAAAGGATGTTTCATTTAATTGGAGTTTTTTTTTCGAATCTTCTATCGACTCAGAGTCGAAAGGAGTCGAAAAGAGTTGAAAGGATGTTTCATTTAATTGAAGTTTTTTTTTTCGAATCTTTGGTGTTTCATTTCTTGGTTGGTGGTCGGATTTAAAGTTTTATCTGTCTGTGGGTGTGGAGTGGGTCGAACATCGTTTGCTTTTGGCGGGGGGCATAGGCGTTACTTCCTAAGGGCAAGAGGGGTCAATCCCCCCCCCGAAAAAAAAATTAAGAAAATTCAAGTATCAGAGCTATTTATAATAATGATATTTTATACAATCGGAAACATTTTGTCACCCCATCCAAATATTACATGCCAATTTACGCCAATGCTCGTGGAAGAGCGGGGGGGGGGGTCTCAAAGTTGTTTAAACCTTTTTTCCTCGGGGGACTCCCTCCTTCCAACTTGTCTGGCTGATTTAATATTTGTTTAAAATTTAATGAAACATCCCTTTTCTACTTTTAACTTCAATATATGTCCCCCTGCCCCCACCCTCAAAAAAAAAAAAAAAAAAAAAAAAAAAAAACGGAACGTTAAGTTTACATGGTGGAGGGTTTTCATGTGAAGGGAAATAGAATGAAATAAAGTTAGGATTGTGCTTGTCACTTTTAATGAAGGATACAGGGGCGGTATTAAGCGCTCTCACAAAAGGACTTTGTAGTAAGCAAAATAACATTTCGCTTTATTGCTGCAGATTTCGTTTAAGTTATTTTTTTACCTTGTTTTTCGTTTAAGGGGAATGATTTTATTTTCTTTCGTAATTCAGAGAAATACAAAATAGGGTCTAAAGCAGTGGCGTAGTTAGTGTTATTGACAGTGACGTAGCCAGGATTTTATTTCGGGGTGGGCTGGGTATCAAATTTAAAGATAAAGTTCAATTGTAAGCTAAGTAAAGGGTCCCATTTTTTTGGGGGGGGGCAGCAGCCCCTCAGTAGGACTGGGCCAAAAATCGATAAATATCGACATATCGGTTTTATTTCAACATCAAATATCCGATATTCCCATTTTCATTTCAGTGAAATCTCGAATTCGATAAAGGTCAAAAATACAGGCCGGTCAGGGGCGTAGCCAGAAATTTTTCATGGGGGGGGTTATGACTACTGCAACTCATATATATGTATACGTGTGTGTGATAATGTAGTGAAGAATATACATTTTGTATGGCAAAAAATTCCTCATGGGGGGGGTTATGACCCCCCTAACCCCCCCCTTGGCTACGCCTCTGAGGCCGGCGATAAGAAAATCCTGAGATCAATACCAGCTTGTGATGCTTTTGCTACTGCTTTCTCTCCGTTGATGACGATGCCGGATCGCGGAAAAAACAGCTCCATGGTTTATTAGTCTAATTACCATAATTAATTAACGTATATCTCGGAAACTATCCACCGGAGCGCGTTTTTATTGATTCTCGACCCCCCCTAGACTCAACACCCCACCGATACTTAAAATTTCGAATGCTTTGACACCAAACTTAACCTTTTAATCTTACAGGCCCAGGGGGTCATACGAAGCTCCCCTATATTTTCAATTTGGGCATTTTAAACACTAGTTTTACTCGAGCAAGGAGAGAGAGATGCTAGCTGCCCGAGAACTCAGCGGAGAAGAAACCCGATGAATGGGTGAAGGGTGTTTAAATAGTACGGCTTTCGGCGCAGAGAGAGGGAAAATTTATTTAGTTTGTTTTATTGATCCATGATTCGAATCATCGAAGTTGTGAGTGAGTTGAGATTC
>JAWZYV010002465.1:0-16152 GCA_038373885.1 Cheiracanthium punctorium
ATCATTATAAATAAACGTATGAATGAATGCAAACTAGAAAATGCTTTTAATTTTAAAAAAATTAAAGAGTAATACAATCCTATTGTATGAAAATGCCAGACGAAAACATTTGCAAGGTATCAGGATATAAGCTCTTTGCAAACAATGATCTTAAATTTATTTTGAATTTAACATTAACTACAACAATACATTTTTGTCTGGATATAAGCTCTTATACAGAAATATTTCAATGGGTTTTTTTTTATGCGGTATTTTGAAACATTCTGTACATTTGATTTAATGGTTAGACTTTTAAATGATGTTCAATTTTTTAGAAAAAAATATATATGTAACTTAGGTTTATAGCTTTTAAAAGTTCAATATGAGCACAAGTATCAATTTCTACGTGCAGCGTCAACTGAAATGGTTGGTCATTTGACCATTACAGTGGTGCTAAATTAGTTGGCGACTTTTATTTAGAGGAACTTTGAAGTACGGTTTTGTACTTAAAACTGACCAATGGAAACGAAATCATGGTGAAATACCTCTCAATAAAAACGTTGTGGTAATTTTACATCGTTCTATGACAAAATGTTGAAATACTTCAATTATCGGTGGCGGCTCGTGGGTTTTTAGATGGAGGTTAACAAAATAAATTTCGAAAATTAAATATGCAGATACGACACACCGCACAAATTAAAATGTATTTGCGTTTCCAGCAGTTAAAGGAAAACAATGCACGCAACCGAAAGAAAACAAATAATCATAAATTTCATCACCAAGATAAGTTTTAGCAAAAGGGTTGTCTTGATTAATTGTAGTAAAATTTTTCTTTCAAAGGATACTATTAAAAATGTCATTGCTTTAGTCCAAAACACTTATTTTACTCCTATCTTAATTATTTACACTAGCTTGTAAGAAATATTGTAGTGAAAAAGGTTAAAAATAAGGAAAATAATAAGAAAAGGAAAAAAAAATTAATTAACTAACCGAACATAACAAACCAAGAGAGAATCCGGAAGAGATAACTACAAAAAAATCTGGAGTGACTCCACTCGACTTTCCGAACACTTACGATTAAGATCATTACCAAGCATTTAAATAAATTTTAATCGATGAATAATTCAAACATATATACCAAATTGAAGCTCGATCGAATGTACCGTTTAAACGCTAGCGCACTTTCAAGAATTTCTCCCCATAGGCCATAATGTAAAAGAAATCTTTGTCGTAGCCCTGTAGAAAAACTGTAAGTCCTATAAACATCAAAATCAATACCGGTCTTACAATGGTGGTTTATAACATGTATACCCAATTTGAGCTCAATCGAATGTACCGTTTAAACGCTAGCGCACTTTCCAAAATTTTCCTCCATAGGCCATAATGTAAAAGAAATTTTTGTCGTAGCCCTGTAGAAAAACTGTAAGTCCTATACACATCAAAATCAATACCGGTCTTGCGAAGGTGGTTTATAACATGTATACCCAATTTGAGCTCAATCGAATGTACCGTTTAAACGCTAACGCACTTTCAAGAATTTCTCCCCATAGGCCATAATGTATAGGAAATCTTTATTTTATCCCTGTAGAAAAACTGCAAGTCCTATACACATCAAAATCAATACAAGTCTTGCGACGGTGGTTTATAACATGTATACCCAATTTGAGCTCAATCGAATGTACCGTTTAAACGCTAGCGCACTTTCCAGAATTTTCCTCCATAGGCCATAATGTAAAAAATCTTTGTCGTAGCCCTGTAGAAAAACTTTAAGTCCTATACACACCAAAATCAATACCGGTCTTGCGACGGTGGTTTATAACCTATATACCCAATTTGAGCTCAATCGCATGCCCTGTTCAGGAGCTATCGTGTTCACTCACATACACACAAACACACATACACACACACACACACACATACACACATACATACATACATCTCGTAAAAATAGCATAAATGAATTCAGAAGACCTCAAAACGTGTAAATACACCAAAATCTCGAATTCGAATTTTTTCATGAATACAATACTTTCCTTACATGGTACATGTTCGGAAAGTAAAAAAACGGTCCGTGCGCTCACTGAAAATGGGCTAACGGAATAATATCAGCAGCTCCTTACTCCTCCCGCAACTCTATCTGCTTCTGTCCTCAGAGAGCGGTTAGTAAGGGCATTTCACCGACCGCAAATGCGATCGAGGAAATAGTGTGCTGTAGTAGCCTACCATACAATCCGTTAAAGCGTATTTAATAATGGTGGGGGGGGATAGAGTAAAACGCACGTTTTAAAATCATAAAAATCTAGAAGTGTATAGATTTTTATGATTTATGTATGTATTATTTGCGTGGATAGATGTATGTATTATTTTTTAATGTGTTTAGTTTTTCTTTTGGGGGTTCACGTGCTCATGTGATCAAATGGACAAGCGCCACGTGAAAACACCGCTTCTATAGCACAATACAATTCACAGAGCAAAGCAGCGTACTCATCGAAAGCTCGATCCGGGGTTGTCTGTCATACCTGTATTTATAGGTGTCGCAGAAACTACAAGGAGCTTCTAGAAGAATGTATCCCTCGAAGATTCCACATAAAAGAGGGAATTTTGATTACATCGTAGAAGAGAAATATTAGCCAATTATGCATGTTAATACAGAAAAACTAACTTCACAAGCCCCATTGGGAAAATCAGGCCACATGACCAAAATGTGACCAAACTTTTGGCGAAACATCGCCCAATTTGGCGCCATAAATATGTCCCCAAAAGTGAGTTCACCGAAGGCCTACGACCCATATTTCTCGAGATTTCTAGAAACGCCATACAAATCAATGGTGAAACCCAAACCTCCGTACCTCCGGCTCTTTTTGACGGATTCTGATGCAACAAAAAGCAAATTTAACTATTTGACGCGTAGAAAACGAATTTTAAACTATTTTAAACCGCAGAGCAGCGGGTTGCCCTGAAAATTCATAATAATATATACATCACATTTTAACTTTGTGTAGCCAACGACTCTTTAAAAATAAAATTATCTGGTTATGGTACGATAAAAGCTTCCATTCTCTGTATTTATAAAATCGCTCTGTATTTGGTAGATCCATTGGGAAACTTCCAAAAGCACAGTGAGAACATAAAAAAAGTTAATAAAATACAACCAATAGCAAAAGATCGACCGGATCAACAATGTTTCGTGAAAGAATCAGTGCAATAGTAGAGATTTTCATGACTTAACACGTTCAGTATCTTATATCTGCTTTATTGTCTCTTACAATGCATAAAATACTTTTTATTATTCAACAAAGAGAAATATATACTCGGTATATAAGAAATAGACAGAGACTTGGTTGAAAATATAATGTTTTACTTTCTCAATATTTTTAAACCTAGGATATGGCCACTAATTAAGTACACATTTTAAAAAAGAAAAATAAAATGAGAACCCCCCCCCAAAAAAAAAATCTTTAAGCTTTGTACATATGGGCTATAATTTAAGTTCCTTATGAACAGGGTTCTGCAGCCAAAACAAGTGAATGGACTATGACCCAATTCGGTATATTGACTTTACATCAGATGTGCTCAAGGGGACGCGGGTAAGCCCTATCTTCGCCATGTAAAATTCATCAACTTTATGTACCTTTTTTCTCAGAAATGGTAAAAGATATGGTAGAAAATTTTAACAGTAGTTAGAATAACATATTTTATTTACTTTAACAAGCCACTTTTTTTCTAAATAAAAATTTAAAATTATGATTAATTTTTTACTGAAAGTCACTTTAAATTTGCATTTTTGATATAGTATTGCTGCCTAAAATGAATAATTCTCAATATATTAACAAACCGCCATGTTAAAGTATGTAGTAATAATATGATATATCTGTCATGAAAAAAATTGAGTTCATAAGTTTAATAGATATTGAGAAAAAGGAACACGAATCTGTAAAATCCGTAGTTTTGAGAAAACCCGCTTTAAAGATTTTTAGATGGCGTATAAACTATGAAGTGCCTTGGGGAAATTTAAAAATTTCTATTACTTCTGTTTTTCAGATAAACAAGTGTAATATATCGTTAGAAAGATAAAATTTTATTCAATGTATTTAATTCAATGAAAAAATAATAATCGATTTTTTTGGACCGAATTTGCGTACCTGATCCCCTTAAGGAATTTCCGAAAAGTTTGTTTAAAGAATGTCTCTTTAGCTTATGAAATTAGCTCTTTTCATAGATGAACAGCGGAACTTAACAATGTAAAATGGTGCAAACATTTTCAAAATTCATTCAATAGTTTTTGAACGCTGATTGACTAATTCGAGGCATTTCTTGAATTGAGTTTCCATACGGAACGCGTCACCAGGTGGACATTTTTGGAACTAAACTTTTCAAAAAAAAAAAAACTTCCTTTAGCGCATCTTCGGCCAAAGTGGGTTTGCAATCGGCTCACCGAATTCAGCTACAGCATGCTGTTCATATATGGTTGTCGTTGTTACTAATGCCCTCTCGCGGTACCAAATCCTCCATATAAGACGGCGAAGGGCGGAAGGGAGAGGCTTCCATTTTAATGAGCCCCTGTGGGACGAAGATCGACTTAGCTCGGGGTCTCCTCATTTTTAATGTATTCCAGGTGAGAGACCTAGCACCTGAAATCGGCATCCCTGAGGTATCGTTTGAACATTGGAGCCACGACAGATTTTGCGTGCACCTTCTCCCATGAGCGTACACGGTCCCGCAGCAGTCCAGCCGGGGGAGGAGTTCACCCTCCCGAGCACTGGACAAGTCGGGGTGCTTTCTTCACTTTTTGCGTTTCGCACGGGATCGGAGTTTAGTGGATTTGGCCACAGCGGGGACATGATGTTCATCTACTTATACGCTAAACGTATGCGGTACCAAAATGGACGATATTTCCGCGCTGCGAACGGCAACAGGTAGATGTAACTATGAGTGCAATAACAGTAACGCATGTGGAAAAATGCATATGAACAGTTCGATGACGTCAAACTGAGAAAGCCTATGTCACTCCGTAGCTAAGATTACCAAATAACAATAACGGATACACAAAAAAAGATCTTTCGTACTTTTTCACAGCTTTAAAATATCGCATTCATCGCCCATCTCAAAAATGTCACCCTGCATTGGGCTAAAGCACATTTTAGCCATTTGGCTGTTTCAACATCGGCTTTTATGATGACGGCCGACGCCCAAAATGGGTAGCAACCCTAGCCCAAAATAAATTGAATGACAAATTACTGTTAAAACCCAACGAGATATAATAGGTTTTAGAAGTCGTTGTTTAAAACAAAGAAAACATGATTTTTCAATGAAATAAACCCAGCAAACACACACAGGGTTCTCTGAACGTCTATTGACGTTCAGAAAACGTCTTCTGAACGTTAATAGACGTTCAGAGAACCTGTGTGTGTTTGCTGGGAAGAGTCCAGAAATTTAGTTAACACTACACTGAGTATAAATAACAGTAAGGTATGGGGCGGCTAGTATGAGAAAATTGATTACAACCTCAATGTACAATAACTCATTAAAGCTTAGAATAATTTTTTAGATTTTACTATAAAAAGAAAAATTATTAAATTAAGTTAAATTAGTGGAAAATAATTTGTAAATGTTTTTGGCATGAAATCCTGACTGCAGTCTTTAATAGTTTAAAATTTTAGGTCAATCAAGATACCTTATACTAGAACAGCATTTGAAAGAATATATTTCGACAAAAAGAATAATAATAACGTAAAGCTTCGGCAGTTTTGAAAATTTCTTCAGGAAACTCCCCAAGTCTTTAAAGCACAGCTTACTTTTATATATACTCTACGACGCTAAAGTATTAGGTTGTAACAAAAGATTTCCCCGCCACCGGCAAACATCGTCAGCACACAGTTTCTCGTTGGCGCATTTGTTTTCATATTTTGTCAAACGATTTTGGCATTTGAAAAGAAAAAGGCTTACTTTATAACGCTGTGTTGTGAAAATCTGTAAAAAATAGAGTTTATCATTAAGTATAAGGTGTCCCAAAATGGAAAACTATCACTCTAGAGGATTAGAACCATCCTTTACTTTCCACTTGTGTTGCAAAAAGTCAGCTACATAATATCAAACGAATTATGAGTACAGCTTTAAGTACTATTGTTGTATCATGTGACACTGTGCAGGTTTGGTACCGAAAGTTCAAAAACAGTTATCTAAGGAGTTAGAAGTGAGTTTTTTCAGGCAGATATGGGCGGAAAACTTTCGTTTACAAAACCTGATACAAATAATTCTACTTTTTGAAGAGATCTATTACGTAGGAGCATATGGAGTCCAAAAAAACGTATGACAATATAATCAGCGTGAAAGGCTTAAGCGCTCTTCGGGCGCAGTGACATAAAAACAGGATGACAGAAAAATGTCGAAAGCAGGGAATAAGATTCAAGAACAATACAGAGACGATTGCATATCCATATTATCTCCAGGATAGGATGTCCCGTGATTCGATATATCCCTCAATAAAGAAGCAGCTCCGGGTACTGCGACAGTTTGATTCTTGAATATGAAGGCATCGTTCTTTCATGTATATATATTTTTTTCTCTTTCTGAAAAGCGTAGTATTTTGTTCTGTCGTATATTCATGGATTATAAATAGAATGTTGTTTGGTAATTTTGATACGTCAGCTTAGATTACGTAAGAAATGTGCTCGCATGAGATGTGTCAGGCAGTACTGAAGTTTTGTCATTTTGATATTTTATTTTTAGCGTAAGAAAATGATGTGATACAAGTTTTATTTAACCCTTTGAGGGGCAACTCTTTCCCAATGCTGAAAAAAGGGCAGCCGTTGCCATCGCTCGACTCAACGACCAGCAAGAGGGCGGACGATCGAAACGTTTCATTCGCGTGCGGCACAGCCAGCTGTCGTCCACAAAAGGGGTCTCTAGATCTGTGGGGCCACGTGGATTGAACGTTTTCGATCGCCCGCCCTCTTGCTGCGTTAAGTCGAGCGATGACAACGGCTTGCCCTGTTTTTCAGCATGGGGGAAATCTATTCAGCTGTTCTCGCATTCTTCCATTTTTCAGCAGATGTCATTGCTGTTAAAAAGAATCGTGACCATTTTTTTTACGGGAAATGACGTGCTAAAAAGTAAAGGATTCTCGTGGGAGCTATGGTCCACCCGCCACTATTTTTATAGAAATCCAATCTAATTCTTCCTGACTGACAACCAGTCAATACGTCCAGAGTTTGGTGTGTTCCCAGAGCGGGGAAAACTGCGCGTTTAAAGGGTTAAATTAAATAAAATTAATTGAGAAGAATTTGTGAATGTGTTTGGTCAGAAATCCTGCCACCAGGCCTTTAAATGAGTTAAAAAATTTTAGGTCAGTCGAGATACCTCATACTAGAACAGCATTTGAAAGAATATATTTCGAAAAAAAGAATAATAATAACGTAAAGCTTCGTCAGTTTGGAAAATTTCTTCAGGAACTCTTAAGTCTTTAAAGCACAGCTTACTTCTATATATACTCTACGACGCTAAAGTACAATAATTCTACTTTTTGAAGAGATCTATTACGTAGAGCATATGAGTCAAAAAACGTATGACAATATATCAGCATGAAAGCTTAAGCGCTCTTCGGCGCGGTGACATAAAACAGGATGACAGAAAAATGTCGAAAGCAGGAATAAGATTCAAGAACAATACAGAGACGATTGCATGTCATATTATCTCCAGGATAGGATGTCCCGTGATTCGATATATCCCTCAATAAAGAAGCAGCTCCGGGTACTGCGGCAGTTTGATTCTTGAATATGAAGGCATCGTTCCTTTCATATTATAAATCGATGAATGTATATTTTCTCTTTCTAAAAAGCGTAGTATTTTGTTCTTTCGTGTATTCATGGATTATAAATAGAATGTTGTTTGGAAAATTTGATACGTCAGCCTAGATTACATACGAAATGGTGCTCACAGATGAGATGTGCCAGGAAGTAATTGAAGTTTTGGCATCTTGATATTTTTATTTTTAACGCAAGAAAATGGTGTCATACAAGTTTCTCTCTATTCTAAAAAAAAGTAACGGCCGCTGTCAAAGCTTGTTGGACTACCTCCTCCTAAAGCGTAGCGATTTGAATTTCCACTAAGGTGTCCACAGATTCGAAAAATCCAGAAGAACCTAATAAGCTGGCTTAAATTTCGAAAATCGAATTATTTTAGAAGATATTTATAAAAAACTGAAAAAAAAACATAATGGTTGCCAGATTTGGCATAAAGCTATTCATGCCTTTGCAACAAAGCAATTCCAAGTATGTAGAATCGCGTGAAATTGACAAACATGAAATAGAATGACACATATTTTACGCCAAATTAAAAAGTATATGAAATAAATAACTCAATGTGTTACACAAAGTTGACAATTTCAAATAGTAAGTTCGCTTAGACAACAGGAGTTTAGAATGAGCGATTATTCGTTTTTCTAAAACAGAATAACTCATTGTAACTGATTTTAAAAGCGCTATCTTGGCATTGAGTACGATCTGGCAAAATGGTATCTTTCCAAGCAGGGTGGATCTAAACAGCGAGTTCCGAAATATTAGAACCCAGTATCTTGAAAATGAAAAATAATTAAAATGCAGATTATTTTAAAGCCGGTTCGGTCCAGCTGGAGTATTTGCTGCCAGTAGAAATATTGGGTGGTGTTAACTATGCCATTATAGCAGTTATAGTACACTTTGGATATCTGCCAGCACGGCGAGATGATATAATTCGTGGTGCTAAATACGCCAATCTGCAAAGGATTATGTATATTAAAATACGGATAATGGTTTTCCGGGAACCTTACATGAGAAGTAATTATAGGTTGTGAGCATGTGTCAATCATGGGCATGTGCCAGATAATGAGAAGTCGCCATGGGTAGCAAGCTATCCTAGCTGTTCCGTAGTACTTTTCGAAGAGATCTATTTCGTAGAGCATATGACTCCAAAAATGTATGACAATATATCAGCACGAAAGCTAAAGCGCTCTTCTCCGCAGTGACATAAAACGCCATGACAGAAAATGTCGAAAGCAGGAAAGATTCAAGAACAATACAGAGACGACTGCATGTCATATTAGCTTCAGGATAGGATGTCCCGTGATTTGATATATCCGTCAATAAAGAAGCAGCTCCGGGTACTGCGACAGTTTGATTCTTGAATATGAAGGCATCGTTCTTTCATACATATATGTGACGTCTGATATTTTAGTAAAGTTCCAGTGTTAAGGCAGGTAATATGGTTTATTGAACATTACATTTAAGTTACAATATAGAATGAGAAGAGGGGAGGGGAGACGGGTACAAAAATCGGCGTGGACTCATTAAGCAGTTCCAGTGGCAGAAGTCTCTCGATTTTCGATGTGCGGGAGTATTTACGCTTACCACACCACGTGGTTTGCGAAGACATAACTCCGCCTCTCTCTTATCTCGATCGAACCACACACATTTACCAACATGACCCGCATCCGGGCTACAAGGCGTGGGGACACGTGTACATCTAAAGAACTCAGAATCGACGGCCTGATGTATCTGGCAAATAACAAAATAAATAAAACATAGCTCCAGAGCGCGCGTGGCAAGTTTGACAGGAAAGCAAAACTTACAGTGAAAGTACCGCTTGAACAATACCCAAAACTAGTAAAACCCAAATTACCTTTTTATACATTAACTTTATATATATATTAATATATATATATGGTCCTATTGCTAGATATTTTTTCTCTTTCTGAAAAAGGCGTAGTATTTTGTTTCTATCGTATATTCATGGAATTTTATAAATAGAATGTTGTTTGGGAAATTTTGATACGTCAGCTTTAGATTAACATAAGAAAATGTTGGCTCGCATGAGATGTGGTCAGGCAGTATTGAAGTTTTAGCATTTTTAAACCCTTTTGAGGCCGCAAACCCCTTTTCCCAATGCTCTGAAAAAGGGCAGCCGTTTGTCCATCGCTCGACTTAAACCACCAGCAAGAGGGTGGGACGATCGAAACGTTCATCGCGTGCGGCACAGGCCAGCTGTCGTCCACAAAAGGGTCTCTAGATCTGTGGGCACGCGATGAACGTTTCGATCGTCCGCCCTCTTGCTGGTGGTTTAGTCGAGCGATGACAAAGGCTGCCCTGTTTTCAGCATTGGGCAATCTATTCAGCTGTTCTCGCATTCTTCCATTTTTCAGCAGATATCAGTGCTGTTAAAAAAAATCGTGACCATTTTTTTTACGGGAAAGGACGTGCTAAAACTAAAGGATTGTCGTGGGAGCTCTGTCACCCGCCACTATTTTTTATAGAAATCCAATCTATTCTTCGTGACTGACAACAGTCAAAACGTCCGAGTTGGGTGTTCCCAGAGCGGGAACACTGCGCGTTAAAGGGTTAAATTAAATAAAATTGATTGAGAAGATTTTGTGAATGTGTTTGTCAGGAAATCCTGCCAGCAGGCTTTAATAGTTAAAAATTTTAGGTCGATTGAGATACCTTATACTAGAACAGCATTTGAAAGAATATATTTCGACAAAAAGAATAATAATAACGGTGTAAAGCTTCGGCAGTTTGGAAAATTTCTTCAGGAACTCCCAAGTCTTTAAAGCACAGCTTACTTTTATATATACTCTACGACGCTAAAGTATGTAATTCTACGTCTATTACGTAGAGCATATGAGTCCAAAAAACGTATGACAATATATCAGCATGAAAGCTTAAGCGCTCTTCGGCGCAGTGACATAAAACAGGATGACAGAAAATGTCGAAAGCAGGAATAAGATTCAAGAACAATATAGAGACGTTTGCATGTCATATTATCTCTAGGATAGGATGTCCCGTGATTCGACACATCCCTCAATAAAGAAGCAGCTCTGGGTACTGCGACAGTTCGATTCTTGAAAATGAAGGCATCGTTCTTTCATATATATATCGATGTATATATATATTTTTTCTCTTTCTGAAAAGCGTAGTATTTTGTTCTGTCGTATATTCATGGATTATAAATAGAATGTTGTTTGGAAATTTTGATACGTCAGCTTAGATTACGTAAGAAATGTGCTCGCATGAGATGTGTCAGGCAGTACTGAAGTTTTAGCATTTTGATATTTTATTTTTAGCTTAAGAAAATGATGTCATACAAGTTTTATTTAACCCTTTGAGGCGGAACTCTTTCCCAATGCTGAAAAAAGGGCAGCCGTTGTCATCGCTCGACTTAACTACCAGCATGAGGGCGGACGATCGAAACGTTCATCGCGTGCCACAGATCTAGAGACCCTTTTTTGATGACAGCTGGCTGTGAGCGAGTTGCCGTCAAAAAAGGGTCTCTAGATTTGTGGCATGCGATGAACGTTTCGATCGTCCGCCATCTTGCTGGTAGTTAAATTGAGCTATGGCAACTGCTGCCCTTTTTTCAGCCCTTTAATGGCTTCAGCCCTTTCTCCAGCTGTTCTCGCATTCTTCAATTTTTCAGCAGATGTCAGTGCTGTTAAAAAGAATAGTTAGTGACCATTTTTTGACGGGAAATGACGTGCTAAAAAGTAAAGGATTCTTGTGCGAGCTATGTCACCCGCTACTATTTTTATAGAAATCCAATCTATTCTTCATGACTGGCAACAATCAAAACGTCAGAGTTGGGTGTTCCCAGAGCGGGAACACTGCGCGTTAAAGGGATAAAGCATACTTTCATTTCAACAGGGTCGAGATGTGCTTACGATTTCTGTTTATCTGTCTGTTGGTCCGTTCGTTCATGCTGTAACTGGCGTAGATAGGCGTCGATTAGTGCAATACTTACATACGGTGATTTCGCGATAAGTCCAATATCCAGCTGTGTCGAAGTTTTTATGCATGTTCCAGTACGATCCAAAATAAATTTTAAGATAATTTGATTGTCGAACTTACTTTAAGTCGAAGACTTTCGTCGGTCCCCAGGAATTCGACTTATCGCGAAATCACCGTAGTTTGCTTGTGTGTTAACGGGTAGGGTTGCCAGTTCGCCAAACCAAATAGCCGGACAGACCAACCAGTTTGGCCGAACATCCTACAATATTGAGGATTTTGTCTCCGTATTAATAGGTACAACAAAAATATTGTATGTAAAATCTAGCTTACTTTATAATTACCATGAATCTAGTTAAATTCTAATGAAATATAAATAACATCGAATGCCAAATCAGTTCAAGTACTTTATTACGAATCAGCCAAAGCCACCAGTAAAAAGCCTAACAAAAGCCGGACACCGTTCAGTTTGGCCGGACACGCCTAACTGAAAAAAGCCTAACTACACTCATGTCCATAAATTAAGGATAATTCAGAATCACACAGAAATTGATCTCTAAAATAAAAATTTCACCTGTGGAATGATCACACACATCTTGAAGAAGAATATGCAAATTACAGGAAACCACCAGATGGCGTGGATGGTACGTCACAATGGCGAGAGTGTAAGAGAGGGGTATATAAGGAATGGTGGCAAAGAAGTAAAATTGTTCACAAGCGCTGTGAAAGCCTTCAGTGCAAAAACCGCATAGTTATGGCACAAAGGAGGCATTTGGATGATGTTTTACGTGGCAGAATTATCGGACGACTGGAATGTGGACGTACCCAGCTGGAAGTATCCGAGGAACTTGGAATCGCCCAGAGTGTCATCTCCAGGCTTTGGCAACGATTCCAAGATGATGGTAATGTGAGTAGACGTTACAGCACAGGTCGCCCCCGAGTTACAACGCCGAATGAGGACCGCTATTTGGCAGTTACTGCCAAAAGAAACAGACGGAGTACAGCATCAGACCTGTCTCGTCAGCTCTCTTCAGCTACCGGTACGACAGTTTCAAGGCAGACCGTGTACAGACGCTTAGGGCACATTGGTCTATATGCTCGTAGGCCTGTCAGATGTGTTCCACTTACCGCAACTCACTGTCGCCTGCGATTAACCTGGAGTAGAGAGCATGCATTGTGGACACCGCAACAGTGGTCTTGTGTGATGTTTTCCGACGAGTCCAGGTTTAGTTTGGAGTCTGAATCTCGCCGGACATTCATCTGGAGAGCGCCAGGTACCCGTTACCACCAAGAGAACACCATTGAAAGACACCGTTACGGTGGTGCAGGATGGCTCGTTTGGGGAGGAATTATTCTTGGTTCCAGAACTGACCTGCATGTTCAGAGTGGAACGATGACAGGCCACATCTATCGGGATGTCATTCTGGAACAACATGTACGTTTGTTTCGGGGCGCCATGGGTGCTGAATTTGTGTTTATGGATGACAACGCCCGTCCTCACCGTGCAAACATTGTAGACGAATGCCTTCAATCGGAGGATATCACCCGTATGCATTGGCCAGCATACTCACTGGACTTGAATCCAATACAGCATGTGTGGGATATGCTTGTCCGACGAATTGCAGCCCGTCAACCCCCTCCCACCTGTCTACCGGAACTTCGGAGTGCATTGCTTGATGAGTGGTGTAATATTCCCCAAGATCAGATTGATCATTTGATACTCAGCATGCCTAGGCGTTGTCAGGCCTGTATTGCATCGTCCGGGAGACATACTCCGTATTAACCATCCTACTAACCATGTTATACTGTTTTTTGTAAATAGGTTCTTTTTCGAAATTTGGTCAAGGGAGTAAAACTTGCAATTTTTATTAATTATGTCAAACATACAGCATCTTTTTTGCTCTTTACTTTTTGTTCAATAAATAGACTTTACAAATAATTTGTTTTGCTTCTTTCTCTTTCTTTGCCTGAACTTCATTATCCTTAATTTATGGACATGAGTGTATGTCTGGCTTTATCTGGACGCCTGGCAACGCTAGTTATGGGCAAGTCTTCACGAGGGGCATCTGCAAACGGGAGGTGGGGTGCCATCGTCGGTATTCTTTCAAAGGGGTTCTAACGCATATTCACGTTACGTCTAGAGAAAACCGTTCAAAACTCCAGAAAGTTAAATCGACAGCCAGGTGGCCGGGCTCGAACACGGGACCCTCTCACTTTAGCCGTAGATCGTGTTTAGTACCTTTTCCACTCGACTACGGTAGAGCATACTTATATAGGTTATTCCTATGTACTCAACCATGTTGCCTATTGGAAAGGGTGGATGTAGCGTTTATAGTTTCTTTGCAGTAGCACCCCAAAAATTGGAATACAGGACACTTTATGAGCAGTTATTTTTTATGGCGTATTTTAGAGACTAGAAGTCAAAACCCGTTGTGGAGGCAGTTACAACGGATGCTAGAAAAAGCATCGGACGAAAGCATATGTCTACACTCAATATATTTAATCTTATTCCACCTAAAATAAATAAGTTCGTATGAAATTTTTATTATAGACCCCAATCGAATGTAATGCTCTTCTGGAAACTTTTGGCATTCGAAAGATTTCGTTTTGTTTACACAGCCTCTCTTGTATCCACGCAGACGATTTATTGGTGAAAAAAAATAAACTAGGTAATCTGGTAAAACTTTTTCAAACGAATTGGAATCACATTTTCCTTTCGAAGTCTGATGACCGTGATGAACAGGACACTCTATCGATTGCAACGGCTCATTTCGTCACGCAAAGGATTCACTTTTTGACTCTCGGAAATAAAATGGGGAGGAAAAAAGCAAAATATCGCTTAAAAATGGGGGTACCGGTAGATTTTCAGATTTTTAACCCCTTGCCGGTTCAATTTTTTTCGAGTTGGAGGGTCAGAAAATGTCAATTTTTTAAAAATGCATATTTTGATATAGATAGATTTTAGAAACATAAAAACACTATCCTCATATAAGATTTCCTAAATCGTGTGTCTAGTTCTACCTTCTAGTGGGCAGAGAAGTAAATATAAGTGTTTGAAAGCAAAACTAAATAAGGAAAGATTACTTGAAAAGTAAAAATTTCCTTCTGCCCGGGCTATACTCGGGATAATCCAGAATGGAAAGTTTTACCTGCCCGAGCTGAGCTCGGGCAAATCCGGTAAGGGTTTAAAGAAGCACACATTGTTTTTTATATTTTTATACATAATTATGAAAAATTTCAAGCAGATCTTAAGAACAGTGTATAGATGTTATGACGCCTTTTCATTTTTTTAATCTTTTTGAACTTCTTGATCTTCTTGGAGTAATGACGGTAAAATATTTATATTGAAGTTTTTTCCCGATATTATATTGAAGTGGTTACAGAGTGGGTCAAGGATCAGCGTAACTATAGTAGGATATTCGTCTATTTCAAACAAAACAAAATTGATATATGTTATTAACGATTAAAATATAAAGCTCTCCACTGAACAGAGTATTTGTATCTCTTACGGAATTCCAATGCATTACGATCTATAGCAGTTTAGCGACATTCACCCATTTTAAATACAATCCAATAAGTGTATTAAAAAATTATATCTTCTTATTCGTCATTTAAAAGATTAAATAACATTTACAGCTCTTTTAAAAGGAGGTCTCCTTAAATGACATTAGTGGCATTCATTTGTTTTGACGTGATGCTCAAAATATCGTTTAGTTTGACAAAATACAGAGCCTAGACTGTCGCAAGAAAGGGACTCCCTTGTTTTAACCCTTTAACGCGCAGTGTTCCCGCTCTGAGAACACCAAACTCTGACGTTTTGACTGTTGCCAGTCACGAAGAATAGATTGGATTTCTATAAAAATAGTTGCGGGTGACATAGCTGCACGAGAATCCTTTACTTCTTAGCACGTCGTTTCCCGTAAAAAAATGGTCGCGATTATTTTTAACCAGCACTCACATCGGTTGAAAAATGGAAAGAATGCGAGAATAGCTGGATAGATTGCCCAATGCTGTATAAAGGGCAGGCCTTGCCATCGCTCGACTTAACTACCAGCAAGAGGGCGGACGATCGAAACGTTCATCGCGTGCCACAGATCTAGAGACCCTTTTTCTGACGACAGCTGGCTGTGCCGGCACAGCCAGCTGCGTCAGAAAAAGGCCGCCGCACAGCCAGCTGTCGTCAAAAAAGGGCTGCCGCACAGCCAGCCGCCGTCAAAAAAGGGTCTCTCGATCTGTGGCACGCGATGAACGTTTCGACCGCCCGCCATCTTGCTGGTAGTTAAGTGGAGCGATGGCAACGGCTGCCCTTTTTTCAGCATTGAGAAAGGGTTGCGCCTCAAATGGTTAATTTAGTGTTCAAACTTTATTATTTAAAAAAGTATTTTTCTAAGGGAAATTTATATCTGAAAAGGTTAAAAAT
>JAWZYV010002466.1:0-15932 GCA_038373885.1 Cheiracanthium punctorium
ATTGTAATGAACCACTCACTTAAGGGGACAGCCTACTTTTAAGAATGGGAAAATGTAGAAATTTTAATTCAACTTTCATAATTTAAAAAAAAAATAATGAATGCATGCAGAAACACAATTTTTTTTCAATTAACTACTATGACATTACTCTATTGATTAAAAATATTATTGTAGTTTATTATAATGGTGATAATTTAAAAAATATTATTTTACCACACAATATTGTAAAAACAATTCAAGGGTACTTTCCCACTGCGCGCAAGATATCTCAATTAGAATTCTCTGATAATTTTTTTCATAATCATGATTTATAATTAAATAATAATAATTTTTTTCTAAATTAAACAAAACATTATAATTAACAATCTAAACTAAAATGGTTTAATTATTTTCATAATTTAAATTAAAAAAATATTTAATCTAAAAGTTTAAATTATCATAAAAATTTTGATAGTTTTACAATCATAACTTTTTTTCTATGAAACACAACCATTTCATTTTAGTTCATTTTCTTCATTATATTAAAATAAATGCCTGAGAAAAATTTCAAGTTGATATCTTAAATAGTTTCTAAAATATCATGCGCGCAAACTTGAAAAACAGTGTTTTGAGAAAACGCCAATTAAAGTTTCAAATTGTAGTTTTGGAACATAAATTTAATTTTTAAAAATTAAAAACATTTTCTATTGAAACATTTACTATTTAAAAATAATTTTACTGAGTATTTAAAATGATTCACCCAAAATATGTTTTAATATGGCTTAAGAAACATCAATCTAAAGAAAAGCTCGACAATTGTAAATATGAAAAAATATGTACATACCTTAACAAAAGATACATTTTTAGGATATAAAGGCACGAATATTGGTAAAGTGCATTATTTGAAGTTATTTTAATAATTATATCCATGTATATATTTTTTTTACTATGCAACATAAAAATTTGATTTTATTTCACTTTATGAACTTTTCGATTTAAAATTTTCCGCTTTCATGCACATTGCCTTCGTTTTCTTTTATTGCCTCAAACTGAGAACTGTTGAGCATTTTTCTGGCTCTTCGAGTTTCTAAATTAAATTCTGTACATTTCTTTTCTGCCTCTTTTATGCTTTTAGTGTCAACATTAGTTGCAGCTTCTACAGTATGCTGCCCAACTTGTGTTTACAGTTTCCTTTTTATCTCAATAAATAATTGTCATACAGAAAAATGGTTGGTATCAATCTTTTTAGAATAAAGTAAACTATTTAATGAGATAAAAATCTCAAAATCAATTTTTGGGGCATTTTAAATGTAGGCTGTCCCCTTAATGTAGCTCCATCTCCTGTCTGTGTAGTAAAATTCATTTTTAATACAATACAAAAACGAAATTTAGTTTTTTTTTTTATTTCATTTTTCTGCCTCCAACGTGTATTTCATAGTGCATTTCTCTTTTAGCTGGACACGTTTTCCCACTGACAAATTGTAAAGAGTCCTTTCACAAGCATCTAGTCTATCGTCAGAATAACTTTGAGATTTGACTGTTATTGGGAGAAAATTAATTTTAAAATCTTAAATTAAAAATCTAACCCAGAGAAGTGCTTACCGAAAATGTTTGAGATACTGCAAGCACACCCAAAGATCTATTTCATCTGCTTTGTTATATGTGATGTTCAAATGTTTTGTCGAAAAAATTCTATCATAACATAGTCTATGATAATAAATTATAAAATTTTGAGTGATACCAGCAGTATCACTTAGGCAAGTCTTTCCTGAACGGCTAAATTGATGCATATAAAATAAAAAGAAAAAGGCTAGACTTAGTTTGTGTATGCCTGCTGTATTTTGCATTATTTTCATGCTTCTTCTAGTATCTACTAAAATATTTAATAAGTGGCTTATAGAACTTCAGTGTTGTTTTTCTGTAGGTCTTCATAACTGAAACTTGTATTACTTCCGTATAACAAGATTTTTCTTACATGTACGTTTCTACCATTTGAGCATCGAATTAGAGCTAAGTCTTTGAATCTTTAAATCAAATAAAAAAATAGATATACCAAGTACGCAATGATATGCGGTGATTGAATTTATAATGAATTAAATTCTCGATTAGAGTGTCGTGATAGAAAATAATATTTTTGTCCAATAGTTTTTTTTTATGGAAATATTATATTACAGTAGTCGGCATTTTTATAGCGACAGCTATTTTGCATAGTTTTGCAGCTATACCTGTTTCACACAAAAGAGTACAATATTTAAAATTTACACAAATTGATGATCGCTAGGAAAATTACGACTTGAGTGTCTCGTCGCACGAAATCACACAAGTTCTCATCCAAAACGGCAATGGCTGCCGGGTGCGTGTTGAAATCCACTCTCCAGTCAAAGGTATGTCGCTTCTGTTTCTCCAAGTCGGAGCTTTTGTCTATCGCTCAAGAATAAGTCTCTTGTCCTCAAATCAATTTATATCGAAACATCTTACCATCTTCGATAAGAACGCGCCAAATAATAACAATAATAATAAATTAATAAGTAATAAATAAAAAGAGAAAATGATATCTTCGATGTCATAGTCTTTCGAGTCCAGAAAGTGAACACGGGCTTCTGTTTCTAATTCCTCATAATTGTCATTTTTAGGATCAGGGGTCTGAGGTAGAATCAGTCCAAAATAACAGGGATCTTCACAATGTCTTCCACAAGGAAATAATAGTACGCTTTTTATGACAGAGAATGCTAACAAAATATCAAAACTACTAAAACCTTTCAAATGTCATTTTAAATATGTAGAGTTGTATACCTTCATATTAAACAATAGTGATTTGTGCAATCACAGAAAAACTTGTTTTCCAACTTCTGTTAAAGTATTTCTTATTTTTTTTCTTTTCAAACCAAGCTTAAATGTATGAAATATATTTAAATTCATGAATTAATATAAATATTAATTTCGTAGCTTTGGATTCTCAAGGAAAAGAATTGTAACACCTTTATGAAAGGAAATGTTCATTCAGAATTAAAGTTGCATTTATCCTTTTAATATGTAAAAAGTTATACATAATTTCGAAAATGATTCTATCAACCTTTCAAGTTATTAGGCAAGGTGGAGTGTTTAGGCTGATCAAATGTATTTTTATCAACTATGCGAACAGTTCCAGAGCTGGGAATCGAACCCAGGCCTGCCGCATAACGTGCGGGTGCTCTACGCGAGAAATGCGAGAAATTTCATCTGGGAATCGTCCCAGAATAGCTCAGTAGTAGAGCACCCGCACGTTATGCGGCAGGCCTGGGTTCGACTCCCAGCTCTGGAATTGTTCGCATAGTTGGTAAAAATAACTTTGATCAGTCTAAACACTCCACCTTGCCTAATAACTTGAAAGGTTGATAGAATCACTTTCGAAATTATGTATAATCTTCCGCGGCGTAACGGAGTTGTCGTGGGTTGATTGTTTCATCTGTTCCATCTGTGGTTTGCAGAGGAAGATGATGGAATCCAACGGTTCTAATGCGAGAAATTTCATCTGGGAATCGTCCCAGAATAGCTCAGTGGTAGAGCACCCGCTCGTTATGCGGCAGACCTGAGTTCGATTCCCAGCTCTGGAATTTTTCGCATAGTTGGTAAAAATAAGTTTGATCAGCCTAAACACTCCACCTTGCCTAATAATGTAAAAAGTTTTTTGGAAATGCTTTTCTATTTCAGAATGCACAATGAAAAAAAATCTTAAATCTAATTTTATTTATAATTATATTTTTGTAAATAAAATTATGCATTTATCACTTGTGATGTAGTACTAAAGAAAACTATAATAAAAGCTGTATATAGAAAGCAGATCAGCCTCACGTTCTGAAAATGAATTACATTTTTATCCATAAAGTATGTTCTTCAACTTTTCTAAACTTTGCACAAATATCAGTTTATTATTGTGTGAAAACTAATTGATTTCCACGTTTGGAACTTTTAAGGCAAATGGAATAATTCCTAAGAAAAATTTTTTAAAGCCTCTTTTGATTCTTTTTTAAATGAAATCGAGCCAAAAATAAGTTTCTGCTTTCACTTTTCCATGATATTCGATTTCTCCCCTTTTATCAAAAGACTTATGCAACATAAACTGAAATAAGATAAAAATTCTTAAGCCTGATTATAAATAGGATTTATGTAAAGGATTTATGCTATTTTATAGAAATAACATATAATGCTGGTGCGGCAGTTTTAAAAGTGTAAAAAATACTGAAAGTTCAAGTAGTGATGATATATAAAGCTACATTTCAAACGTGAATATGATGTTTAAAAACTATACAAATCATTTTATAGAATATATTTGATTAACATTAAAAACAACATAGGTTTTCAAATTGGAATACATGCGAATCATATATTAATGCAATATGTAAATTAGTAACATGGTTTTCTAAGTTTCAGATTTTCACCCTTACAATTTTCGCAGAGCATATTAAAGATTAAATTGCATGGTTAAGGCAGTAATAGCGGATCATAATACGATTATTATTCTTAGAGTATGTTAACAAGATTATTATTCACGTTTTAGTTAATGATTAGCGTTTTCTTGGGGCGTAAAAAAACTCTTTTTATATTCAGTAATAACGTTATAATTTCTAAATATTAAATTAAAATGGCTTTTTGCTGTCAAGGTATGCTTAAATAGTCATTATGAAAGGAAAATATTGAATAGTAGGAGCTGTTGAAAAAGTAAAAGAAATTGCATTAAGTAATCTTGATTTCTTAAGAACATAAAACACAAAGAAAGAAAAATAAATCAAAATAAATTCAAAATAAATGTTTAAGACACTTTACAAACAAAAACTCTTCTTGGTATTGTCATCTTTCAGGACATTTTTCTACAGTGACAAAAGTTTTGTAATTGAGCAGTTTAAACCACATGACTGCAGATGAACTCAAATACTTTCCAAGAGATTATGTCCCCCAAGAATTTGCATACACCAATCTGAATTATATTTTTTCGTGAATCCTGCTGACAAAGAATGGCTTATGACGTAATGTGAAACTATTCTTTTATTTGGTTATGAGAAAGTATCTATTTCTTTTGAATTAATGCCCATGGTCTAAGCCAATTTTTCGTATTTATGTTTCTCGTTTATTTTTATTACGAACTCTTAGAAAACAAATTTTTAAAAATAATCAGTTGCAAGCTATTCGTTTTATAATTTACTAGCTGCGTGCCCGTTCTTCGCACGGTAGGAAACGAAAATTTTCCTTACATGTGTAATTCGAATTTATTCGTGATGTGGAATTTAAAGAAAAAGAGCAAAATTATTTGACTCTTGATGTAAAGTTTGCGTCACGAGTATTAACCTGGCATCATTGCAGTATAATGACTCAAAAAACTACGTCAGTGTCATTCACTATCAAAAAAGTGGAAAGCTTAATGGTTTGCAGAGAACTCCTGGCTTTCAAAATGTCTTATTTCTACATCATACTGTTTTTTAGGCTCAAGTTGTAGCATTAAATACCTAAGACACTACATGGAATGGACAACCATTTATTTCTTATTTACACGTTTTGAGGTCTTCTGAATTCATTTATGCTATTTTCAAGAGATGTTTTTAAGATAACTGCGCACCCGCTCTTCATACGGGAATAAGCGAATATTTTACTACTAAAATCATACCTGCATGTGACAAAACAGAATTTCATTTTTAAAAAAGTTCAAGTAATCTCCTCTGTTGAAATTACTGCGGGATATATTAACGCAAATTAGAATTACTTTTCGTTCAGTTGGTTGTAAGACAACCGTTGAAAGAGGAGAAACACTTTTAATTTCATGAAATATTTATTAACGTGGTATATTATGATTTATTCATATTATCCTTACGAATCTAATGATACTACCTATTACGTACATTAAAAATAGTAAATAGAAAAATTTTATTATATCGCGCTTTGAAACGAACTTTGTAAGTTTTAAAATGAACATTTTCAGCACCGTGAACACATTTCAATTTTTAAATAAGCACCGGATTAAAATACCACTTCTAATAATAATAATCGTGAATTTCTTAGTTCATTTCTACAGTAAATTTTAATCAGAATATCGTCTCCCTGTTTTGAAAATAGAGCTGGAATAAATGAGTTAAAATTATGGTGTAATGTTTACGTATCTTAAAGCATTTGACGTCATAGATACTCACTTGCGAATTGAAATTCCGATATCCCATTTAAAAACTCGATTGGTTGAGAAAACCCTTTTTTCTAATCCTTTCTGTGGCAACAACCGAAGATAAATTCTCGTGCCATGATCGCAATGCAATGAATGGCGTTGATGTTATTAAATCCTAAACATTAGGCTGCATTAAAATTCATAAAAAATCATCTAATTTACATAATTTTTTCCTTTTTATTTTAAAAGAGGGAGAAAAGAATGTTTCACGATTTGTCAAAATATCAAAAAGTTATGACGGATAGAATTCAAGATGCGACAGTTTTAAAATTATTTTACGAAACAATTCGCCGAAGCAAATGCTTAGTAAAAAAATTCCTAAAAATCGGTAAATCATGTTACGCATTCAGAACAAACTGTTTTTAAAAGAAAATTTTCTCCTCTATCGGATGACACAAATGCCGTTTTGCTGCGAGCGTAATTTCCGCCGTCATTACGAATTAGGTGAGAAAAAATGCCAAAAATCGCATAAAACATAAAATAAAAAAAAAAATCTAGGTCGAATTTTGAAAAAATCGCTTCGAGGTGCGCAACTACATATTTACATCTTCCCGAGTACCAAATTTGGTGTTTCTAGGTGTAGCCGTTTGTCCGTAACGCTGCCGACAGACACACACACACACACAGACATCTTCTTTTATAATAAGTAGAGATTTCTCAGTTAAGTGTAACAGATAAATTTTTAAAAAGTGAAATATTTTTTCTCTAAATAATTTTCAAAAGATATAAGAAAATCATGTACTTTTTTCAGGCCAGAATTATCTTTTGTAGTATGTTTTAACAAATGCTCATATTTATACCCATTAAAAAACAGTAGGATAATTATGTCCCTGAATTTTAAATATTTTGTTTGGAAAAGTAAAAACAACTCAGATGTTCTTTAATATATTGACAACATACTTTTGAATAGGAATTAACTAGCGCAAAAATGTCTGCTTTTTAGCCAAATGACTCTGAACACCCAAGCGTCAAATCTGTTTATTGAAAATTTTCACATGGTGTTTGTTTTTCAATTGTTACAATCTAACAGAAATTGACATTAATGACGGCTGATGCTTATAATGAAAAAAAAATTATAATCTTTTATGGCTCATTTTTTTTTTCGAAATTTCATGATTTATAGGTATTCTAAGAATGCCACTTGTCATAACTACCCCGGATCATAATTATCCATCTTACCCTATTAAAATATTATACATATTTGCAAACACCTATATTGAAAAGTTACGATTTAATATCACTGTACTACAAAGTATTAGGTTGTAACGAAAGTTTCCCATTGGCGTATTTGCTCATATTTTGTCGAACTATTTTTGACATTTGAAAGAAAGAGGCTTACTTTATAACACTGTGTTGTGAAATCTCTGAAAAATATAGTTATCATTAAGTACAAGGTGTCTCCAAATGGAACTATCGCTCTAGAGGATTAGAACCATCATTACCTTCCAGTTGTGTTGCAAAAAGTCAGGTCTAGAATATCAACAAATTATGAGTACAGCTTTAAGTGCTATTTTTGTATAATGTGACACAGTGCAGGTTTGGAACCGAAAGTTCAAATACAGTTATCTAAGGAGTTAGAAATTAGTTTTTCAGGCAGATATGGCGGAAAACTTTCGTTACAACCTGATACAAAAACTTTTAAACTGTTAAAATGTACCTCATTCAATTCAGGTGCTTACATTCAAGTTTCCATTTTCCAAATTAATTAGGACATTAAGTTTTCTAACTATTAAGTCTAATATTTTTTTAACACATGCGAAAAAAGTGTTCGTAATTTAAATTTCAATGTGCATAATCACTGCTTATTTTTTACTTATAGACTTTCCTGCAACCAGAAAAATACGCAGATGAATCCAATAATAGGTTGACTCGCTATGTATTTTGCAAAGACTTAAAATCAACAGTCCGTTTTCAAATATTTCAACCGCGTTGTGCCGTTAGAAAAGTGACCATTCAAAGATATCGTATTACTACATCCACTTTACTATCACTTTCGATAGTATAGGTTTTTGTGTGGTTTGCGGGTAGGCTTGTGACATACTTACGCGACATACTTACTACTTACAAAATAGCTTAGGTAAATGGTATATCTATATAAATAAAATTAGACTTTTGTCTGTACATTTCTTGGAATTCAAAAATTTTGCGATTTCTATCCGTTTCAAGCACCCGGGAATCCGATGCCACCCTCAAAAAAAAGTTTGTCTGTCTGTCATTCTGTCATTCTGTCATTCTGTCCGTGACGCTTTTTTTGTTTAAACACCACGTCAAAACGACTGAAGAGAATGGTATGAAATTTGGTGTCATGATAGGTGGTCACTCAACTTAAAATATAGGCGTCGAATTTTTAAAAAATCTGGATTAGATTTTCAGATTTTGCGAAAATCGTTTCAAACTGCGTAAATTTGTGTTCAAGCATCACGCAAAAACGACTGAAGCGAATGATATGAAATTGGGTGTCATGATAGGTGGTCACTCAACTTAAAACATAGGCCTCCAATTTTTAAAAAATCTTGATTGGATTTTGAGATTTTGCGAAAATCCTTTCAAACTGCGTAAATTTGTGTTCAAGCATCACGTAAAAACGACTGAAGCGAATGATATGAAATTGGGTGTCATGATAGGTGGTCACTCAACTTAAAACATAGGCGTCCAATTTTTAAAAAATCTTGATTAGATTTTCAGATTTTGCGAAAATCGTTTCAAACTGCGTAAATTTGTGTTCAAGCATCACGCAAAAACGACTGAAGCGAATGATATGAAATTGGGTGACATGATAGGTGGTCACTCAACTTAAAACATAGGCGTCGAATTAAAAAAAAATCTTGATTAGAATTTGAAATTTTGTGAAAATCATTTCAAACTGCGTAAATTTGTGTTCGCACATCACGTAATAACTGCAAAGGTGAAAAAATGATATTTGGTGAAATGATAGGTGGTCTCTCACCTTAAACTATAAGCATCTAATTAAAAAAAATCCATCAGATTTCGAGATTTTGTGAAAATCGTTTAAAACTCAGTGAATCTTTGTTCCCGTATTACGTAATAACGACTAAAGCGAATGACATGAAATTTGGTCACACGATAGATGGTTGCTCAACATAAACTATAGGAGTCATATTTTTTAAACATTTTTATTAGATTTTGAGATTTTGTGAAAATTCTCTCAAAATACGTTTACATTTCTTCAAACATCACGTAATAACGACTAATACGAATGATACGAAATTGAGTGATATGATAGGTAGTTTCAAATCTTAATTTATAGGGGTTGAGAGAGAGAGAGTATTTTTAAAATATTTTGCTTACATTTTCAGATTTTTCGAAAATCGTTTTAAAATGCTGAAAATTTGTTCCAGCATCACGAAATAAAGACTGCAGGGAATGAAACGAATTTGGGTGACAGGATAGGTTGTCACTCAACTTAAATTCTAGGCTTCAAATTTTTCAAAAATGTTGATTAAATTTTGAGATTTTGCGAAAATTATTTCAATATGCGTAAATATTCGTTCGCGCATCACATAATTACGACTAAAGTGAATGAAATGATATTACTTAGTTACTCTCTAACCTGTAATATTTTAACAATACATGAAAATTATAACTTCGCTTTCTTACTTTGGCAACATACTACATCCATTCTGTGTACTCCTACAATGCTGACGAAAGTTCTTGCTTTTTGGAAAATTTTCATTCACTAACCCGTCGAGGACGGGTACTTCAGCTAGTATATTTTTATATATATATATATATATATATATATATATATATATATATATATATATATATATATATATATATATATAAAGGGTGGCCATAATTAAACTGCAAGTGTTCAAGGGGTGCTGGAGAGAAAACTACCGAGAATATTCCAGTGAAATTTGGTATCTACACGTTTCAGAGCATGCGCAAGTGAAATGTGCAATAAAAATTCGTCATTTTCACCCGATAGATGGCGCTGTACAGTATTTCAAAGCTCACCGGTGGCATATACAACTTCCAAAACCGATAGACAGAGCATAGTGACATTCACAGAGGCATATAAACAATATAAAACATCATTTACAGTTTATCTAAAGTCGTACAATTCGCTTCAGTAATTAAATTTTTACAGTAACAGGCAATCAAAAATTAACGTACATTAAGATCACAAATTAAACAATTCATAAAGATGCTTTGGAAAACAATTAAAACATTATTTATTCTCATTGACACTCATTGGACCTGTTCTTAATCGTTTCATACGCCGGTATACTTTCAGAGTAGCTGAATAATTGCTACCATTCTGACAGAATATCTTCACTAACAATGCACGCTCCTTCTTATTCAGAGGTATGATTGAACATTACTCAATGTGGTCTTGTTTTTACACTGTTCGATGGGCTTAAAAGTTGCATAGATGACGCTCATAAGCATTGAAACACGTTATAGCGCCATCTATCGGATGAAAATGGCGATATTTTTTATTGCATTTTTGACTTGCGCATGTTCTGAAACGTGTAGATACCAAGTTTCACTGGAATATTCCTGGTAGTTTTCTCTCCAGTACCCCTTGAACACTTGCAGTTTAATTATGGCCACCCTGTATATATATATATATATATATATATATATACATTTAAATTTCAAAATATAAAGAAAAATAAGATTATTCGTCATCCCGAAATACAAAATCATTTAATACTATTTCTGCATCGATAAAATGAAATATTTTTGTGAATGACATAAGTATATTACCTAGGAATTCAATAGTATTTTCTTTCCACCCAGCCGATAAGTATAAAATTCAATTCCAAGTAAATGAAATATAAAATTGATTCATTTCTCAATGCTGTGCATCATCCTATTTATCCACAATGTATAATAAATAACGAAAAGGGTTATTTTCCTTGAAATATGAGAAAAGGAAAAGCCAAAGTAGCACAATTCTTACCTGTATTAAAGTTTAAATAAGCAAATAAATATATATCAGTTACGTCGGTTTCCCGCGCATGGATTTCTTATATTTGGCACACCCTAGGTGCGTCAAACTTTGAAAATTCATATGACAAGAAAAAATAATGAAAACTTTTATTCAGAATGAACAATTTTTATCAAGATTGAGCTGACGAAATCTTTCCACGAGGGCTGGTCAAAGCATGAGTTTTCACACTAAAGTTTATATTAAAAATTGTACTTAAGAATTACTTCTTGTAGTCAGCACACAAAATTTTCATTTATAAATAACTTTATAAGTGATGCGATGCCTTACTTGACAAATAGAAAATACGACAAACACTCAAAGTTGCGTAAAGGCTCTTTAATTTTCAAGAAATGTGAACATTTTTCTGAAAACTTTACATAAATAAAAAATTGAACCGTGTATCTCTTCAGAAATTGAAACTGCGAATATATTGTATATTCCTTCTCTGGATGTTTCAATTTTAAGCTTTATACTGCAATTGCAGATTTACAGATTCATATTTTCACTAGCGATTTATGGAAACAAATGTTTGTGAATATTAGAAAATAAGGGTTGAATATAGCAAACTTCTTAAAAATTATAAAGTTATGGTTTCAAATAACTTTTAATTTAGCTTTATCATAAATGAAAATGCGATACCCTTACAGCCTTAAAAACACATTAATTTTTTTTTCTAAAGAATTTCAAATGTATAAAAATGTATAAAAATGTGAATAAACGTTCATAAATGTTTATTTTCTGTTAATAAAAATACAATAATATTTGAAAACCTGATTAATTGCATAAATATAAATTTGAGAAAGCCTTGACAAGAAGTTTTCACTTTTGACGTGCAGTCCTATGACTGACTGTTTTTATTATTTAAATGTAGAACCCATTTTCCGAAAATAATTTTTTAGCATAATCTCTATATACTTTTAAATTTTTCAATTTTTAACAAACTATAATCAAAGAGCACAGACATCTGCTGAGGCTGAACTGTTATCCTCTCGCAACCAGGTTTACTGATTTAGTAATTTTATTTACACAAACTTACTCCACTGACTTTTACTTGAACGACAACAGTGAACGCAAGCTAACAGAACAAGCTATGTTACCTTGGGTAGGGGGTCTATTCCCGTCTAGGACTTGGATGTTAACTTGTCCGTTGTTTTAAAGGGATAATATTGGTCGCCTATTGTATACCGACATAATAAAATGATAACCATCGGCAAATTCTCGCCTTATGGAAAAAATTGATGCTAGTTTGGAAGACTACTAATGTGTACTAATAATGCGCAAATTCTAGTGTTTTGTAGATGGTGCAGGCGCCGCCTTTAGGGACGCGCACCATTTTCTCTGTGACGGCAATCGGAGGTCCAACGGCAACTGAGGGAGTGGTAGCCGCGAGGAGGTGCGCAAGAATAAGAGCTGCATAATGCTTTTGCGATCAGGTAGCTAGTAAATTCAAATGTGTGTGAGGCGGACCAAGATAAAAAGCTAGCTAACTTTTGCAGTCGATGCACTCACGGCAGTTATAACAACTCGTATGCGGCTGATCGCCGCCTGCTATTTTGTGATGCTGATGCAGTGGAGCTTAGTGGAGCTGTACCCTCTATTTTCTGATGCAGGTGCCACGCTGCTTAGTGGATCTCTGACTCATATTCCGCGTGCTGATGTCTAGCTGCCTGACCGTCAATTGTGTCAAATTTCCAATGACGATTTTATGGAAGTTCCATATTTTTAAGTTCTATGTTTTCGTTGTTTAGTTGACTAGTTACTACGTTAATAAAGAGTTTATGTTAATCAGGAATTGGATTATTGAAGAGACAAGCACATGCTACCTTTAATGGTATCTAATAATTGTAATAATAACGTTTCTTTGTACATTTTTAAGATACAATGCATTACTTTAATGCTTTTTATAGATCTATTAACTTTACATTTTCATAAAAAATTTTCCGATGTCGTGAATGACATAAAAGTATAACTGTGAACTACTGCGGAACATATTAACCACTTTTTTTACACAAAGATTTTTGGCATAAAATATTGCAAAATGAGCGGGCTGTGCGTGCGATTGGCTACTGTAATGAAAAAATAGTTTTAAAATGTGCCCTTTACCAGAATTGGTTAATTATATTCCGCAGCGAATGGCAGCTATACATAAAAGTATTAAGTTGCACAGTTGTGTTAATTATTTCAGCAAAAGCTTGGGTAGGGTTATAGCAATACGACACAATTTACACTGAGATCTTATATAAATACGAATCTAATTTATGGACTTTTTATTTCGATAACTTTCCAAGTTTGCTTTTTATTTCCATTCTCTATTTTTATCGACACTTTCCCCACTTATGTCTTGCCGTTCCATAATTCATATATTCATCGAGCACTCGTGCAATGCACTTTCGATAAAACAGAAACTTCATTTATTATCCACACACATTGCTGCATTCTGAAACGGTTTATTCGACAGAAAGAAAATTTTTGCTTGGAATGGATTAGAACCACACGTTCATAATAAAATATGCCTGCGTACTCTATTTATTAAGTAGAAATTGTTTGCCTCATTTAAGAGTAAAGGCATAAAAACCATAAAAAAAAATTCTGTCCTGTTTTAGAATACATCGGGAAATGTCTCTGATGAAAATAAACACAATGTTCACACTATGGCAGTTATACAGTCATTCATTTTCTTGTAAGTTAAATTATTTATTTTTAAGTGTAATAAAGGTCAATATGCTGTCAATAATAGGTATGAGTATTTCATTGGCACAATATTGTCAATAATACGTAATGTTGTCAATAATAGGTATGAGTATTTCAAAATCGACGACCATAATTATAAATAAAAAGAAAACATTAAGAAATAACTTTTCAATAAGGTACAACCGGAGGGATTGTCCGAAAAGAATTCATGTTTCGTAGTTATATCTCTCATATGTGTTAAACAAAAGTTGTTTATTATATTCAAGAGTAGTTTGCAACACTAGAAATAATAATTAGATTTAATTCATACATAAATAAATTAGTATCTTATTCTAAATGCCATAGTTGCCAACAACTAGGAACTTAGCTGTTTTTCACCTTCTATTTGACGAATATTTCCTGTAATAAAATGTTTTTCAAAACAATTTTATATTATGGTTTATATGTTCAAACAAATGTGAAATATATGTGAAAGTGGAGTGGAATTATAAACCATATCTTCGAATATGTTGTTTCGGGAATAGCGAGTTAGAATGACTCTATAAATGTCTTTTTCACGCTCATTTTCAATTTTTCAATTTCGCTACTCTCACTTGTTTCAAATTTATATTTTTATATTAATTGATTGCTTATAAAACTTAGATGGAGTTCAACGGTTAGGAAAACATTTTTTTTTGGTAGTATTTATCTATTTTTTTATTTGAAAATTTTTGTTGTAATACGGCAATTATTACTCGGATCTACATTTTAAACATTCTTTTAAATTCCAAATAAATATTCAAGTGCATTAAGTTGAAGAGCAGTTTTAATCTATAGCTACAAATATGAATAAATCCCTTCCAGCTCCTTGGGACGAATAAAATTTCTCAATTCCTGGAATGGAATATTTTATAAATTCCATTCAAAAGAAAATCAAAGAGGCTACTTAAGTTGCAGGGTAAAAAGTAAAATATAGCAATATGCATTTAGCGGAGGGAATGATCCTACCTAAGCACACTTTTCAATTATTTATGTAAATTATACAATAATACCCTCTTCTGAGAAGACAAGAATATAGTTTAACAAATAAAAAATATTTTGGGGCATACTGAAAAAAAATAATAATGATTATGCATGAATAATATCTTTTCCTTAAGTTTTGAATATTTCTCAACTAAAAGAGATCTTTTATTTGTTTGTTTGTTTTTGCTCCACATTTCACAAATATTAGTGAACAATAAAATTTGTTTTTTCTAATCTTTTCTTCGTGGAATGTTCCAATATTGAAAAATAAGCTCTAGAAATAAAGGCAACGATTTTATCCTTTGGACTTCTTTTTGGGAGAAAAAAAAGAGTAGATTGCTCAGAATTTTTCAATACCTTGGGCCATAATGGAAGAAAAAGAAGCCCCTCCAAAGGATGTTTAAAATAAATTGGATTAAGAAACGTTTTGAAATGAAACAGGCTTAAATGTTTGTCTTAACTTTCTTGCAAGCGTATTATGTTGAAACAATATTTATTATTCAATAATGCCTTCCTCTTAAACGTCTTTTAAAATACCACTGAAAGCTAAGAAGATAGTTCTCACATTTATTTTTTAAAACCTTTACGGCATATTTATCTAAAATTTTTATTATGAAGTTAAGTAATTTTTAAGTTGTTTAAACTATCACGCAATCTAATTTCTTTATTTTATTTAATTCTCTATTTTTGTATTATATATTTACTTAATATCTTTTGTGTATTTATTTTTCATTTATTTTTAACTTAATGAAATAAGTTACTAATAATTAATATTATTCTTAACTCGTGAAATTTATTTTTAAACAAAAATGTTTCTCACGAAATTGGATATTCTTTCCCTGAAACTAAGTTATTTGATAGTTACTTTGCGTATTTGTATAATATATGAAGTATTATCGATTCAATTTTATAGTTTTATATGAACTGATTTTTTTTCTTTTTTCTGTTTGCTATAACACGTCGTAAGCTGTCCTTACTGATTAAAAAGCCTGATGAAAGGCTTAATTATTGAAATGCCATTGCCATTGTTTTCTTGTAACGGAATGAAAATTTACGAATGCTCACTAGGGTGTATCGAAAAAACCTTTTTTTCGAAATTCGTTTGTCCTT
>JAWZYV010002467.1:0-15114 GCA_038373885.1 Cheiracanthium punctorium
AACGATTAGAAAACCTTCAAAAACTACCTAAATATAAATTTTCACCAATTTTCTACGATAATTTCGGAGATATTGCGAATTTCATTTTTTGACGCGTTTTTTAAAAGGGACTTTCTGCAAATTGAAAAACGCTATTTGTAGGTTCCGAACTTTTCGCCTTTCATTAATTTCGCTCGCGAGAGTTAAAAGAAATTAATATTATTTTCAAGGAAAATATTGTTTTCCATCTCTCTTAAAGTTTTTTGTACTGAGAATATCAAGGGTAGAATTAGAATATTTAGTCTGTGGTCCAAATGACCCGTGAGTTCATAACTTCCTTGGTTCGTACACATGATTTAAGGGGAAAATGCAAAATGACTGCTCACGATTTTGAAAATCTTTGTAATTTTGAAATTGTTATTCCGTCTGTTTCCCTTGAATGTTTCTCTTAGACTGAGCTTGAATATGGTTGGCAGGAGTTAAGAGGCATGCGCCGCCTGCATCTTTGACTTATCACGCAAGAAATGATTGCTCGGACTCAGCTATGGTCGAACTTGAAAGAATGGTTTCATGATTGAAAAATTTATTTGTTTGAATTTTCATGTTAAAAAACGCAATTAAGTCTTTGCCGAAACCAATATTATACACTGTGTTATGTTAGTTCACTTTCTTCATTTTAATAACTATCGCTGCTCAATGTAGACGAATATTCTGCTCTAAGACTTTTGGCGGTATTTTAATTTATAGTTAGATGAAATTTTATTTACAGAAAAACGTGATTTTGAATGTATGATAAAGTATGGGGGAATATCAAAAGACCTAATGTTTCCGATAGTAAAAAAGGTCACATTCAGGCCTGGTAAAAGTTCGTGGAGGATAGTTTTTCTCACGAAATATGGAAACAGTTAGTATTAGAAGACATCATCTTACTGCCACTCTAAATTCTATAGCTGGAAAAATAGTTTTATCTGGTGGAATATGGTAGCGCGAACGCAACTCAATACACGGCTTGATAGAATCTCCAACACATACTGTAAAAACAACCTCTCAATTTACTTTGCTTCCAAAATTTTGATCATTTTTTTAATACTCGCTTCTTTTTAGCTGTTGTATATGCACAAAAATAATCTAATTTACATTTAATTTATGCAATTTCACTTAATAAAATCACTTCCAAAAATTTGTCACTTAATACATTTATATAGGGTCCCTGAACTCATGAAAATAACACTCCTATTTTATTAATATAAATTAAACACTACTGGAACGTAAAAATTTGAATATTATGCCCAGCCGAATGTTAATCTTAATCTCTGCATCTATTTCCATCGAAATTTGGCTAGGTCGCTATTCATAATTTTTTTGAATATTATTAATAATTCATAATTCATATTAATGATTATTAAAAATCATAATAACATTAAATTATGTTTGGGTCGTTTAGTTCTAAATAGTGCGAATAAAATCAGCTTCTTACTACCAATATTATATGAGATATGAATTGAAGTATGAAAAAATATTTTAACATAGGGGGAGGGGATTTTGGGTGCTCATAACTCACTCATTTTCTGTCCAAATTTATTGAAAATTGATGTCGGGGTTAAAATGAGCTAAATTTTTGAAATATGAAGTGAAATCTAGGGGTTGCTATTGAGAAAAAAAAAGTTGGTGCGAATTTTTAATATGTAGATGGCCCCTTATGCAATTTTTATGCATAGCAAATTAAAGTGTGCGTCAATCGTAAACGATTGGTATCTTTAACTTTGATACGCGGTGGATATCAAGATACGCATTTCTAGAATACACTACTTTTAGATTTATCCTATCTTAGAGAAAAAGCCTCTTTACCAGATCGTACCTGTGGTTCTAAAATGACACTTTTTTAAATCAGTATACAATTTGTTTTTTTTTTGTTGAAAAAATGAATTCATCTGTAATTATTATACTTCTATTATCCAAGAGAAATATTCACTTGCTAAATTGACAAAATTGTGAAACTTTGTGTTGCACCTTTTGTCCATATTTATTTTCTCATACTTTTTGATTTGGACTTAATACTGAAGTAATTCTACTTGTTGTCTTGTCAAATTTCTACGCGAAACATACTTGGAGTTGCTGTGTTTGCCAAAGGCATGACAATGATTTTATGACTTCTCAAAAAATGCCCAACCTGGCAAACCATTATCGCCGCTCATTGCGCGCGACCCAGTGTTTATTAGTATCCTTCTAAAATAATCTCGAATAGTTATTAAGTCGACTTAAACGGCACTTCCTGGAATTTTACAATCCGCGTGGACACCGTATCGTAGAAACTCAGGCTGATCCCCACGGTTTCGGGAGGAGATAGCATGACCAAAGCTTTCGGACGAGCTCGGCGGCTGGAGTTACATTTTTTTTAGGGAATTGAGAGATTATAGAGAGGCTTTTCTCCTGTAAAGACTTAGAAAAATAGGAGGTCAGTCATTTGTATTAGTAAATGCTGCTTGTCCATTGAATCTCTAGTTTCCACTCACACATGCACGCTACTTTGTTTATTAATATATCGTTTATAAAATTTTTTCAGCTTCACACAACATATGCAATGCAATTGTGTACTCATTGTTTATTCTAAAACAATGAGCTAAATTTAGGCAAAAAGTTTTACCCTATTTGTAAGATTTTTCAGATCGATAACTGGCGTTAATTGAAATCTGCTTACATTTTATTAGAGAGAAAAAGTAGGATTTTGGGGATTTTACAAATTCGAAAAAACTTCATTATTTTTACGATTTTCAACTCGTTGTTTGACAGTTATTCAACAAAACTAAAATAACACGAGATTACCCTTTTTCTTTCAATTATTAAAATTAGTTCAGAACATACAGAAAGCTGCCCACGCTGCTCGCTATCTGCGAGCTCAAAGGACATCATGCATGATAAGTATTAAACCTAAGATCAGAAAAATGGCTTCTAATTTGGGCAATTTATGTTCCCCGTAAATTGCAAGTTATGTCTCCCTCCAGCCTCCCGTAATCCTATTTTTTTGAAAGCCTCAGCTGTAATGAGTATTTATGTGGCCGGGGCGCAAGAATGCTTTGACTAAATTTGAACTTGTCCACGTTACGCTGAGCATCATTGAGTTGTAGGGAAACAACTTTCTTTGAGTCTTTGGCACAATGATGAAATTATCACCTAATGGTTTGGTGTCTTCCCTATTGATGAAAATTATTTAAGGGGGATCTCGAGAATATTGCTTGAAAGCGTGCGCAGTGCCGAGGAAAAGTTTGTGTTAATGAAAACGAATGGAAGGCGGTAATGTTATGAACCGAAGATAAAGCATACGGAAAATACAGTTCATGTCTTATAGTATAGGTACAATGAGCGTTTAAAGAGTTTGTAAGCACATTAGAGGTACTGGTAGTTTATAAAATAACACATACCATTTTAACTTGTAATAAAACTTGTAGATCAATGTTTATCTTATATTTATAAAATTCTTTTCAATTGTAGTAACTCATTGTAGTGTTTGCTTAAAATAATTTTCAAATAATATGCTGTGCCGATTGGTAAAAGAAGATAAAGTAGTAGAATTTTTGCGAAGGAAAACCTTTGCAAAAGTGAAAAAAAGGACGAAACGCAAGTTCAACCATTTCCTTGTAAGATACTGACAGTATTTAAAAAACGATGTTTGATTTAAATGTATGACTGCAATTTATATACTACGTCCTTTATACATTACAATATCCAAATAGTACAGCCAGTGGCGGATTATTGCAAGTTTGTCGGGGGGCACGGTTGGTTTGTCGGTGGGGGCGGTTAGTTATAAGATTGACATATACCTCCATTTTATGGAAGTAAAATAGGATCTTTTACATTAATTTCTTTTTCTCGTGGGGGGGCGGTCGCCCCCTCGGCCCCCCCTTTAATCCGCCCTTGAGTACAGCATAGATTATAAGAACGTACATAAATGTCATTACTTTCAATGAAATATTCAATGCAAGCATGGACCGTGCCAATGGGTAAGGTGGGGCCTTTGCAAATGCATAACCGTAATGATTTACGTACTCCCAGAAAAATATGCAATAGCCTAATAATTTACGTACTGGTGTAACATAAAAGTGGTTCAACATTAAAATATGATATCTTTCAGGGGCAGGACCCCTGACTTCCTTCCCCCTCCGCTAGAAACAATCATATGGGCGACCATGAACGTAAGTCATTGTAATTAAGAACAAAGTCTCATGACAGTAAACTTTTTCTCACAAATTCAGACTTTTTTTACTGGTATGCACGACGCCTCCTTTTTACCCTTTGCTCACGCCATAAGTCTCATGATCTGAAAACATGACGTATATGTGTTCAATATTGCTCTAAGCATTCATTTCACTTGTTGCTTGGTTTACACTCTGCCTGAAAATTGTGGTTTTGTAATGCCAGTTTAATAAAAGTTATTGAATTTTTAATCTGTAATGCTGAATGTACGTGGTATTGTGTAAGGGGTTGAAGGTGATAGCTTGCAGATTTTAATTACAGCTAGTTTTTGGATCACGTCTCTGTTTTGGCACCTGTCATTGAGTAGAAACATCAGTGCGCATCTTTGATAGACAGAATGTTATAATTAAAAGTAATAATATTAAACTATTTTTGTTTCCTTAATCTTGCATATTTATGTTGCTAAAAATATGTTTGTTTGTCAATGATAATGTTACGAATTTTCGGGGCAACCCGCTGCTCTGGGGCTTAAAATGATTTAAAATTCGTATTCTACGCTTCAAATAGATAAATTTTGCTTTTTGTTGCATCAAAATCGGCCAATTAGAACCGGAGATACGGAGGTTTCGCTTTCCCATATGTTTTTCTATGGGCTTCTAGAAATCTCGAGAAATATTAGTCCTAGAGCTTAGATCTCTTCACTTCTGAGGACTTATTTTTGGCGCCAAATTTGGCGATATTTCGCCAAAAGTCGCCAAGTTTGGCGACTTTTTGGTCATTTGGCGCGATTTTCCCAATGGGGCATGGAAGTTGTTTTTCCTGCATTAAAAACGCATAATAACCTAACATTTCTCTTCTATGACGTAATAAAAATTCACGCTTTATGTAGAACCCTCGAGAAATTGACTTTTCTGGAAACCTCTTGTAGCTCCTGCGCCGGCTATTTATAGAAGAGCGCGTCGCCCCGACAGTCAGTGCGAGCTGAACGCTCGATGTGTGAATAGCTCTCGGTACGTTTGTGTGAATTGATAGTGCTATAGAAGCTGTGTTTTAGCTTGTTTTGTGAAGCTGTTTTCAAAGTGCTGTGTGTAAATTCTTCATTGCTGTGTCTTAAGGGATTGTGTACTATATCCCTTGAATATTTCTACGGAATTTTTGCCTGTGAAAGTGACTTATTTTGGTGTGAGAAATACAGCATTTGTGAGAGCTTCTGATCCAAGCGGATTGTTAAAAGCACGTTATTGCTAGATTGTGCTTGTGAATTGTGTACAGCTGATTGTACTACGAAGATCTAAAAGCAATAAAGTTTGTGTTCCATCCTGACAAGTGACTTTTTACTTGAACTTTTTACACCAACAGGACTTTAGAACGACGAACCCAAGGAGTAGCAGAGTAATTCCGCAACAATATTTATTGATCGAATGGTTGTGTGACTTGCAAAAATTTTCCTCGTTTTCGAAATTTGCAGAATTTTTAGAGTTGGTAGATTATCTCCAGCGGTACTAAGGATATTTTATTTAAATTCGGTTTGAGCATAAGTTAATATAATAATAATCATAAGCATTCAACATTTATGTTGCACACGCAAGGTGGCATGTAACACTCAGGAAGTATGAAATGGTGGTTAGAGAGTCGAGTACCAAAATGGGGGGTACACAACAACCCTTGGTACACTTACATAAGTCTCACTTATACGGAAAAATTAGTCAATTTTCTAGTTCCTGCTGTTTTCAGTGGATGGATGGTTTTCGGAGGGGGGGGGGAGTGGGGTTGCGAGTTGCTCTAGGAGATCAGGAAGGGCAAGGCGAACATCTCCACTTTCCAGAAAAATGTCGACCGAATATGGCTGCGAGTTGTCATTAATTAATCAGGGTCAACTGCATCCTTGAAAATCTGAACATTGGGCTCTAAAATATGATACGGATACGTCCTCAACTATAAATCTTGAGTAACGTTATTTTGAATTAAATCGAATGTTTACTATGATTGCGATAAAATTTATTCTTAAATATTAATTCATGATAATAAGACTGATAATTAAAACTAAGATTCCCTCGTAAGTAGCTTCATAATTTTCATTCCAATTGAATAAATTTACATACTCCCTTTCTCTATGACACTTTTATCAAATATTTCAATTGAGGGGTCACCAGAACAGGAAATTTTGAAGGAAAAAGAATGCTTTTTACATTGAAGATAACGGAATCTCAAAACTTTAAACAAAGACCTAGAAGGAAACATAATCTCCAATTACAAAGTTAAATGGCAATTCCTTCTCCTTAGAAATTTTATTGTAGCAATTTTTGTATCTAACGACTGGAAATATTTGCAGTTTAAATGGGCTCTTCATGCAGTCCAGGGGTTCCCAACCTTTTTACTACTTAGACCCCTCATGAGAAAAATTTTTCTTCAATAAACCCCCTAGTTTCCTAATACATAAAAAATCATCATCATGAAGTTGAAGGGTAATTCAAAAACTAAAATAAGGACTACATTTTATGCATAGACAGTATTGTCTTTCTTTCTGTGTTCCATACACACACACACACAAACCACTTAGAAATTATTTTAAAAATCAGAAACAAAAAAATACTATGAAGGTTGTAATACATCAATAATTTTCTTTGCACTTTATTTGTATGAAAACTACATGTTGCACTGGCCTTGAGAATATTCTAAATTCAATGAAAAATAATTTTTTGAAACTGAAAATAGAATATATACTTCCTTTTATTATTCACTATATTGATTATTGCGCTCATATTTATATGATTAGAAAAGACTATTACAATTTAGGCTTTTTAATGGAATTAGTGTATGCTGTTTATAATGATTTCTAATAATTTTCATATTTTTGGCGCATCAATACGCTTTTCAAACAGCTATTTCATTTTATAATGAGATTACGGCTAATGTTATTTTATAATGACTGAATAGAAACGACCAGTTCCAATCTCACAAGCAATATTTGATTCAAAGGTGGTGTGACACTAGTTCAAAACTTTTCTTGGGTAATTCTACATTATTTTTCTTGGGTAGTTTTTGTGAATTTAAGTTTTGTCAAGAAAATCCAGAGGTTTTTTTTTATGCTGTGAAAAAGTATTTGATTTGTCGTAAATAGTTCGATAACACGAAAGTCTTGGGCTCATTTACGTTGTTTTCAGGACTGAAGCGATTTCAAAATGAGAAACCAAATGCAATATGTGTTTAGTATGCAGTTCCTCAGTTAATAGAAGATCACAAATAAAGAACCTAAGAGTACAAAGAGACAGAATGAAACGATGGTAAATGCTTTGGCTTAAGGATTAGTGTAAGCAGTTGTGGCTGCTAATTTTTTGGAACTCACTTTGAACTTTCTCTCCAATTCAACGAACTAAATAAAAAGTTAAAAAAATAGTAAAGGAATACCGAATGTGAAATATAACTTTGAAATATGGAACGAGAAAATACAGATAAATTTCTGCAGTCCTTTCAGCTTTTTCCGATTAATTATATTAGTTCAAGGAATAGATATCAGGCTCGGAAAATTCTCGTTGAAAAAATTGTTCATGTATGTTTCAACTGCTATATGTCATGTTGTCTTTTTGTTTTTCATAATAAGTACCGTTTATTATACAGACAGATATCCTTGAAAGCAACGATAAAAATTATGATTGCCATGAAATTTCAAGAATTTAGTTCTATGTGCTTGTGGTATGGATTGTACTTTAAACGGAAGGAGATCTTTAAATGCTTTTAGAATTGCATCGTGTCGCTAAGGAATTATGTGTTATGCCTCCTATGCTCCTCTTAAAAACGGCTGTTCCATGGATAATGCTTGACTTTTGTTTATCAGTTGCGAATTATATCTACAATTTATCATGGAATGAAGCCTTCAGAGAATACATCACTCTCGGCTTTTACGCGACTTTTGATAAATACTTGGCTATCATTTATTATGCTTTTGTTGTAGCATACACGGATGTGACGCTGCGACTCCACACTTGCGTTAGTATCTTTCATATTTGCTCTTGTTGTTACACAATGAAATTACAGAAAAAGCTAATGTCCTCGGTAAATCAAGTGCTAGTACACAAAAACTACGCTACGGATGATAATACAATTAAGATAATCTTACACCAGTACGAGAAGATTGTGAACATTTTGAGGACAGTTGAAAACGCTTTTTCACATGCTGTTCTATTTCTGATTGCGTGTCTGTTCATGAAGTTATTTTACGGAGTATCTTTTGAAGATACAGTACCATGGTTTGGGTTGGGTCGTGCGTCACTCTATGTTATTAGTATCTGTTACGTCATGATACTTGTTCATGAAACTGATAAAAGGATGAAAATGGCACTAAAGGATTTGATAAAAGCAAATTTGATGACACGACAGAAAAATATTTATTTGGGATACTTAAAAATGATTGCAAGGGAGCCACCTTTTTCCTTCACAGCTTGGGGATTTTTCAACTTTAACAAAAGCTTCATTGTTGCTGCCTGTGGTAGTGCACTTACTTATATAATGCTTCTACAACAAATATAAAAAAATTATGACTTCAGTAAATAAGTTTATCAACTAAATCTTGTCCAAACTTACCTTCAACACAGAAAAAGGTGGAATTATAAACATCGATAATCTCAAATATAGAAAAACGATGCTTTCCTTTGCCTAGACTAGGGGTGGCAAACCTTTATGGATCAACGTACCATTTTTTCTAAAATAATGTTTAATGAGGCCATAGACGTGCCGTCCAATAATTTTGACTCATTGATTTTGACTACGTGACCCTTCGATCGTTATACTTCATGGTGAACTTTGTTATTTTTAATTAAAATGCAAACCGTTTTGATCGGTGGCGCGCCCAAAATGTTGTATCGCGTGCCATTGGTTCGCCAACCTGGCCTGGACTGTGGCGGTTAGATATACCCTATTATAACCAGATCGTTAAAAAGCCGTTATAAGTATGATGAACACAATGCATATACAGCATTCTGTTCCCCAAACGTGCACAACGTGTTGTATGCTATACTTTAAAACAAAGTGTATAGCTGAGTTATCGCTGTACATTTGTATGTTTATTTCTCAAACAACTTGAAAGCACGCTGGTTAGCGAAAAACTTTTATCCTGTACTTTAACCTCGTTAATTTGTTGCTACGTGGAAAAACAGTGGGCCATTTAACAGTTGTGTTTGTAGTTATCACATGCCACACCACATTCAATGTCTTCAGAATTGTATAGTATACCTGAACGAAACTGAGCTACTAAGTGCAGCGGAGAACTGGAATAGAACGTAAAGCGGGATATGCAAAAGTAAAAATTCTGAGACAGAACGAGTTTTGCACAGCATAAAACGTGTAGTCAAGATGAGAAGACCTGTGTGCTGTTGCAAGTTTTCAAAAAGTGTCTGTGAGAGAATAGTATTTGAAATATAAACTGCATTCCAGATATTTATTATTGAAGTGAATGCATCTTTAGGCGCGTTGGGCACTTTTGGGATGGAGAAAAAGCATTAATTCGCGTGACCATAACGCTCAGCTACATAGGGAGTAAAAGTAGATATTGACGTCATAACTACGTCGTCTCCAGCTTGCTGAGATTTTTCCTATTTCCTTTGAATTTTAGCGCTGCCACCTGTTATCATACGTAAAAACGTCACATTGCTTTTAAACTGCATTCTTCTAGTTTCCGTCACTGGTATCAAACCGTAGGCCCAAGGCGCGGTAGTGTTCTAACCACCAGATGGTTTCGACTCGGGATGAAATGACTAAAGTTTGAAGTGATTATTGTTTCGATTTCGGAATGGGAACTTTTATGTATTTAAACAAATAAAATTAGACTTTGTCTCTAAAATACTTGGCATTAAAAATTTTTACGATTTCAATCAGTTTTAAGGTATTTGGACCCCATTACGGTCGTAAAAAAAGTTTGTCTGCCTGCCGTTCTGTCTGTGACGCTTTTTTTTATTCGCCCATTACGTAAAACTGACTGAAGCGATTGAAACAAAATTTGGGGATAAGATAGGTAGTCACCCAACTTAAACTGTACGTAGAATATTTAAAAAATTCATTAGATGTTGAGATTTTCCGAAAATTGTTTCAAACCGCGTAAACTTTTGTTCGCATATTACGTAACAACGACTAAAGCAAAAGAAATGAAATTTGGTGACATGATAGGTAATCACTCGACTTAAGTTATAGGCGTCGGATTTAACATAAATTTTTGATTAGATTTTTCTGAAAATTGTTTCAAACTGCGTAACTTTTTGTTTTGGTATGCATAAAAATTGCATATAATTTTCACAAGTGCATACTTTCAAAATATTCAAAAATTTCCGTTTTTTATGTACAATCTATATGTTTTTGAAAAAAAAAAGTGCAGACTTTTCCTAGCTGAATAGATGCTATAATTTTCAAATTTTTGTTTGAAAAACTGTACTTAATTTGAATAGCTATATAGTTATTGTGCAATAAATTTTAATCTGATAATGTGGAGAGTGTTAATAATTGTCTACTGTACATTATTTGAACTGTAAGTGTTATACTACGGTGCATTCGAATTTGAACTATAAATCCATTTGTTAATAAAAAAATTTGTTAATATAAATACAATAATGTCTCCTAACCTGTTTAACTGCGTAAATTTAAATTTCAGAAGGCTTGACAGGAAGTTTTCATTTCTGACTTGCGGACCTACAACTGACTGTTATTTTTATTAATACTAAGTGGAGAATTAAATGTAAAATTTCAATAGCACTCTTCGTTTCTCTCTATTCTAAAAAAAGTAACGTCCGCTGTCGTAGCCGAGCTTGTTCGGCTGTCTCCTCCTAAACCGTAGGGATTTGCGTCTCGAATATGGTGTCCACGGATTCTGAAAATTCCGAGGAAACTGATAAGCTGACTTTAAAATCGAATTATTTTAGAAATTTTGAAATCGAATTATTTTAGAAGATATTAATAAAGAACTGAAAAGATAAACATAATGGTTGCCAGATTTGGCATAAAATCATTCATTCGCTTGCAACAAAGCAATTCCAAGTATCTAGAATCGCGTGAAATCGACAAACATGAAGTAGAATTAAACCCTGCAATAAATAACTCAAAGTGTGTTACACAAAGTTGGCAATTCTCAAATAGTAAATTCGCTTAGACAATAGGAGTTTAGAATGAGCGATTATTCGTTTTTCCAAAACAGAATAACTAATTGTAACTGAATTTTAAAACGTCATCTTGCCATTAGGTACGATCCGGCAAAATGGTATCCCTACAAGCAACAATTCCCAGTTTCTGCTCGGCCAACCACCGGCATTCATCGCAACTCATCGCTCACCGAAATTCAGTACTCGGCCCAGACACGGAATTCCATCTAAAAACGCTGTGGCGGCTCGTGGGATACAGCAAGTACAGCGGGGCTGCACTTGAAATTATCAGCACATACTTTAAAATAATTTATTCTACTAATTTTCCTAAATTCAGATTAGAATTATGGAATTCCTATGGTAAATTAAAAAAATCTCAAAAAAAAAAAAAAAAAACCGTATTGTGGCCAGATCGCTCATTCAGAAAAAAAAGCACTTTAATCTTCCCGCAATTCGATTGGGAGAATCTTTGGTTCAGCCCAGAGCGCTGATAAGAAAATTGGCAGCACCGTTGCCATGACAACGGTTACGTAAGCATTTCCTCCGGCATAGGCTATAATGGGGGTACGCAGCTAGGATTCAGCTCATTCAAGATTTTGAAAGGTCGGCAGCACTTGTGAATTCGACTCACTGATTGGCTCGAGAGGTGAGGGAGGGGGTAAGGAGAATATATGTTCGGCAAACTCTGGACTTCATATTGCTGAATTTATCAAGAAGGTAAGCCTGAATAGACGCTTATGAATGGACAATTAGCCATCAAAGCAGTATTGTTTTTAAGCAAGAACTGGCATATAGAGGACATGGCGAGCGAAAAAATTCTTTAAACATAGGAAATTTTAAAGAGCTTTTAAAATTATGGATATCTGAATTAAAACAACGCCTTTTTATGAGGGCATCAATGACCGATTCGCAAGTTTAAAAGAAAGGTGGATTGATTTGACTTATAAAAATAAGTACTTTTTTCTTTTTTTCTCAAGTTATCGTTACAAAAGAAAATTCTAAGGAAACTTCGAATCAGAAACGGATTAATGCAATTTTGAGGATAAGAGCGGCTGGTTGAAATTTACGTCCATTTTATGGAAAAGTAAAATAGGATCTCTTACTTTTTTACGTAATTTCTTTTTTTTCCCTCGGTGTGGGCTTAATCCGCCAGCTTTCAATAACAAGGATTTTCCATTCCTGTTCGGAGGAAGGGGGTGGGCTCATATGCTTCCGGCTGCACTAACAGTTTTTACCACGGGCCGCCACTGTAAAAACGATGATTGTTATGTGTGCGGCAGACACTGATCGGTCCGGTACCCATAAAACGATGCTCGGAACGATATCCGGCCTGAGTTATCGGGCCATATGCCTAAATTTGATCAAAATACGCTGAACTGAAAAGAAATTTCGGCCCGCATAACGGTCGAGCGGCATTCAGCCGATGAAAATTGGCGCATGCGCTCTGTTCATGCAACAGTCGAGCGATGGCAACATCCGAGTATCTACCGGCAGGCGCCATGTTTGTTTTCATAAGAATAGGAGAAAAAAAAAACTGAAGAAGTTTTTTGGTGGTGATTAGTCTATATTGGTACGTATAACTATCATTTGTAACAAATTTTTGACATTCTTAATATAGTATTAGTCTAATATAAGTAAAGTACAAGTTCAAATCTCTGTAATTATTTTTTTCTCTCTTGATACTGTTGCATAACACTATTTTTTATTAGTATCTATTTCCTATCTTTACACGGCGTACAGTGTGTAATTACACTAGTTCATACAGTTAATCGCTTTTTAGTTTTAAAATATACGGGTAAATTCTTCATTGAATCTAATAAAAAAATCATACTTCCGACCAAAACAAGCTTATTTGGTACTTATGTATTTTACAGTCATTCAGCCAAAAAGAGCGATTTCGTGTGCGTGTGGAATACTTCAGAGACATTGTTACAATGTGCATTGCAATCCTTTGGCGAAATAGGTTGGCGTAAATTATCGACTTTAAAATAAGTACCGATTATTTGCATCCCTTGACCATAAAAAAAGGCCAAACGATGCGATAACTCGAAAAGATAGTTTCCAAAGGTATAAAGCGCAGATTCTTAGGGTTATGGAAATGAGAAGCTGTACAGCATTGATTTGATATTCAAACGACTGTTTTGTTTCGCTTTATAAACTTCGAAACCCGCGTTGATGAATTTAGATTAGCTTAGAAATAGTATACGTAAATAGTATACAGTGATTTTTTTTTAATTTTTTAAAGCAGACCACTGTTTTTACCCTCCGCTAAAGAGGGTAATAGTTTTGGGCAGACAAAAAAAGTCGTGGATGATAATTGATAGTAAATAAAATCTTACAGATCTCACGGAAATTTGAAACACACCAAGATCCGACACATGATTGGAATAATGGATACTTGAAAAATTTCAAAGTAACTTTCAAAGAGTCTATTGTGGTCAGTTTTTCCATGCCGTCTGTACGTACGTACGTACGTATGTATGTAACTCGCATATCTCAAAAACTATTGGTCGTAGAATGTTGAGATTTGATATTTAGGATTGTTCTATGATCTAGTTGTGCACCTCCCCTTTTGGTCGCAATCGAGTGTATAGTTTATGTACAGGACCGCCCAAAAGATTCGAAATACATTACGCTCTATGGGCCGAAATTCATTAAACTCGCCTAACGCAAAAACTATTAGGCGTAGAATGTCGAAACTTCATATTTTGGATAGTTGTAACATATAGTTGTGCACCTCCCCTATTGGTTCCATTCGACTGGATAGTTTATCTACAGGACCGCCCAAAACATTCGAAATACATTACGCTCAATGGGCCGAAATTCATTAAACTCGCATATCTCAAAAACTATTAGGCGTAGAATGTTGAAACTTTATATTTAGGATTGTTGTAACATCTATTTGTGCACCTCCCGTTTCGGTTCCATTCGACTGGATAGTTTATCAACAGAATGGCCTAACAGATTCGAAATACATTAAGCTCTATGGGCCGACATTCATCAAAGCGTTTTTTAGAGGTTTTGGGCTATTTCAAACGACGCAGGAGTGATATATGCTGTAAAGAGTTAGAAAATGAATTTCTCCATTAAAAAAGTGTCTTTATCATTTACAGTTCTGCTACAGGAACACTCAAAAGATTTCCAATACATTACGGTCAATGGCAATTTTAGGGGCATTCATCCATTTCAAGCACAATACCGTCCTACCACATAAGTTAGGTAATGGTCCGACCACGGTCACGTGCCTCCCTCAAGAACTATGCCAAAAGTCGCCAAGCTTGTCGACTTTTGGTGTACGTGTGTGCATATTTAACTCTCAAATCTGAAAAACTGGAAGAACGGTTGGTTTCTCCCCGTTTGATTTACATGCAAATACATCCTGTACATGGCTGCCAATACAAATTAAAAGGTTCTGTCAAAAAACCTCTTTAGCGGAGGGGAAACTAATTTCAGCTGAAGGCTGAATATTTTTTTTTTTTTTTTTTTTTTTTGAAGCAGAACACTGGTTAATGATGATTTCAGAACCTGTGGATACTATAAACCAGACTCATACAGGGTGTCCCTAAAAGGTGGTAACGGGCTTTAATTCGTTATCTATTAGAGATAAGTGGACAGCGTAAATTGAGAAAAGTGTTCAAAATGAGGTCGGAAGTAAGACTCCGTTAAAAAAATTCCTCTCATTAATTTTCAAAAAGTTACACTTTCTACATTTTTATATGACCCTCGTACAAAAGCATTCCCATACACTAATGAGGTTATGTACAAAATTTGGGAATTATATTTTTTAAAATTACATTTTCAGATAACCCCTCATACTAGGATG
>JAWZYV010002468.1:0-14790 GCA_038373885.1 Cheiracanthium punctorium
CAATGGCACGCGTACATTTCGTTTGCCACCCCTGTTCTTAAGGTAACACTCAAAAGAGGGTAAAAAAGCATACTACAGTAATGAAAATACGTTTCTAATAATTGAACTTAGTGCATTTTTTACACACTGTTACTGCTAACGAGTTAACAGGATTTTAATTCATTACGATTAGAAAATTATCCGATCACATTTTTCTGTCATTTCAAAAGCAACAATTTTTTTGTTTTGAAATTATCGCCTGATAGTGCATTTTAAAGTTCATTAATTGTGCTTACGTACCGGCCTAAAAACCTACTCTTAGGACCGATCGATGTCATTTTGTTTTAATGAAATGAATTTACCTACTTGCCGTCTTTTAATATCTATGGACAGGTACCTTAGAATAATTTATTTCAGGATTATGAGAGGACATAATTTACACCCAGTTTAAAATGTATGTGGTAACAATGTAAAGACATCTTTTAACTATCGTTATATTAAAATACTGTTTAAATAATATATGTATGGTTTCCATATTGATTGTACACTTATAAACTCTCAATTTCAAGTCAGTTAAATTGCATTCTGTATTGGATGTAGATGAATGACTTGTTATGGGATTTAGTTCACTCAAAAAAATCGGTTCCCAAATAGTGGCTAGCGAAAATAAAATACTAGAACAAAGCGACTATATAAACGATTCATCAATTTCCTTCGGATTTCCCAGGAGGTTCGCAGAGAGAAAAAATTTGTGAACCACTGATCTAGACTAATGTAGCATTTGATTAAAATAAAAAAGCATGGAGCCTCAGTGTATTGAAATTCTAACGGACTAATAGATGCATAGCTGCAAACTGTTTCGTATTTATCGGAAAAGTATCAGGGATGCGACATCTATGTTTTTTGCAACCGATGGTTTGCGTTCCATGTTTCTTTCACATAGTCGACTATACATGTTATACATAATTGTCATTATACACGGAATACAACCACTTTTTGTAAATAGGAATTTTTAATTAGAAAATAGTAACGCAGTGTTATCGTCCACCGCTTTTGCAATCCCAAATAGAGATCGGCGGTTCGACTCAGTTTACTGATTCGAATCTCGACTCACTCACTACTTCGATGATTCGAATCAGTGATTCGAATTTTGAATCAATAAAACAACTAAAGAAATTTTCCCTCTCTCTGCACCGAAAGCCGTACTATTTAAACACCCTTCACCCATTCATCGGGTTTCTTCTCCGCTGAGTTCTCGGGCAGTTAGCATCTCTCTCTCTCTCCTTGCTCCAGTAAAACTAGTGTTTAAACTGCCCGAAATGAAAATACAGGGGAGCTTCGTATGACCCCCTGGGCCTGTAAGATTAAAAGGTTAAGTTTGGTGTCAAAGTATTCGAAATTTTATGTATCGATAGGGGTTCCTAAGGGGGGGGTCGAGAATCAATAAAAACGCGCTCCGATGGATAGTTTCCGAGATATACGTTAATTAATTATAGTAATTAGACTAATAAACCATGATTGAGGCTTAAAAGGACTGCAAACATGTAGAAATTGGCTCTGGGATGGTTTCCAGACTTTGGAGTTGCCGCCGGAGGAGGCTAGTGTTTAAAATGCCCAAATTGAAAGTATAGGGGAGCTTCGTATGATCCCCTGGGCCTGTAAGATTAAAAGGTTAAGTTTGGTGTCAAAGCATTCGAAATTTTAAGTATCGGCGGGGTGTTGAGTCTAGGGGGGGGGGTCGAGAATCAATAAAAACGCGCTCCGGTGGATAGGTTCCGAGATATACGTTAATTAATTATGGTAATTAGACTAATAAACCATGGAGCTGTTTTTTCTGCGATGAGAGAAGAAGAAGCTTTCCGAGAGAAAGCAGTAGCAAAAGCATCACAAGCTGGTATTGATCTCAGGATTTTCTTATCGCCGGCCTCAGAGGCGTAGCCAAGGGTGGGGTTAGGGGGGTCATAACCCCCCATGAGGAATTTTTTGCCATACAAAATGTATATTCTTCACTACATTATCATACACACGTATACATATATATGAGTTGCAGTAGTCATAACCCCCCCCCATAAAAAATTTCTGGCTACGCCCCTGGCCGGCCTGTATTTTTGCCCTTTATCGAATTCGAGATTTCACTGAAATGAAAATGGGAATATCGGATATTTGATGTTGAAATAAAACCGATATGTCGATTTTTCGCCCAGTCCTACTGAGGGGCTGCTGCCCCCCCCAAAAAAATGGGACCCTTTACTTAGCTTACAATTGAACTTTATCTTTAAATTTGATACCCAGCCCACCCCGAAATAAAATCCTGGCTACGCCACTGTCAATAACACTAACTACGCCACTGCTTTAGACCGTATTTTGTATTTCTCTGAATTACGAAAGAAAATAAAATCATTCCCCTTAAACGAAAAACAAGGTAAAAAAAAAAAAAAAAAAAAAACGAAATCTGCTGCAATAAAGCGAAATGTTATTTTGCTTACTACAAAGTCCTTTTGTGCGAGCTCTTAATACCGCCCCTGTATCCTTCATTAAAAGTGACAAGCAGAATCCTAACTTTATTTCATTCTATTTCCCTTCACATGAAAATCCGCCACCATGTAAATAACTTAACGTTCCGTTTTTTTTTTCTTTTTCTTTTTTCTTTTCTTTTTTTTTTTTTTTTTTTTTTTTTTGAGGGTGGGGGCAGGGGGACATATATTGAAGTTAAAAGTAGAAAAGGGATGTTTCATTAAATTTTAAACAAATATTAAATCAGTCAGACAAGTTGGAAGGAGGGATATTCTTAATTTTTTTTTCGTGGGGGAGATTGACCCCTCTTGCCCTTAGGAAGTAACGCCTATGCCCCCCGCCAAAAGCAAACGATGTTCGACCCACTCCACACCCACAGACAGATAAAACTTTAAATCCGACCACCAACCAAGAAATGAAACACCAAAGATTCGAAAAAAAAAACTTCAATTAAATGAAACATGCTTTCAACTCTTTTCGACTCCTTTCGACTCTGAGTCGATAGAAGATTCGAAAAAACCCCTCCAATTAAATGAAACATCCTTTCAACTCTTTTCGGCTCCTTTCGACTCTGAGTCGATAGAAGATTCGAAAAACTAACGAATCTCAACGATCGTATACAATCACCGAAACAGAGCGAAACACTGAATCAGTAAAGATTCGTTGCTGCACCAACTCAGTGACCAACTCACCCACACCCACTCATTTACTGTTTCAAATCATCTATCGACTCAGAGTCGTAAAGAGTCGAAAAGAGCCGAAAAGAGTCGTAAAGATTCGAAAAGAGTTGAAAGAGTAAGGGAAAATCTCTGGGAACGGCAAAGGGAAAATAAGTTTTTCTTCCCTTCGCACTTGGAATGTATTTCCCTTGAGGGCTTGAGATTCGAATCAGTAGAGAGTGAGTGTAAAGACTGAGCCACTCAGTACCAAGATTCGAATCACTGATTCGACTCATCGAATCATTGGCCATCTCTAATCCCAAAGTCGCGTAATCTTGCGGTTCCAAAAAATTATAGGGCTATTAGTCTTCTAAGGCCCTTGAGAAAGATCACTGAAAGTCTTATTTTAAATCAACTAAATGATCATTTGCAGTTGCAAGACTATTATCACAGAAAAGTTCGGTTTTCGCCCTAAATACGCAACCAATCACCAACTCCTCAGAGTGGTTGAATTTCTAGCAGACGGTCTAAATAGTAAAGATTCTGACGGAGCACTTTTTTTGGATGTCACTAAGGCATTTGATAAAGTCAGGGCCACTGGTCTTTATAAAATAATTCAGCTGCAGGTGCCTCATACACTCATCCACTTGCTTCATTCCTATTTCAGTAAACGACGTTTGCCATCCGTATAAATAACTCTCTAACGGACGATACACTTCAATTAATGCAGGCTTCCAACAAGGGTCGCTCCTTGGCCCTACTTTGTTTAACATATACATTAACGACATTCCCAGAAGTGAATACGCAGCACTTGCTATATATGCCGACGATACCTCCATACTTTCACCCTGATATTATGATTAAACAATTACAGCTCCACATAGATATCGTAGAAACCTGGTTTCGAAAATGGAAAATTAAAATTGAACCCTCTAAATGTAATGTGATTCTCTTCAACAATAGCAGAAAACAGTTTAGAAAACTCTACATACATAACAATAGAATTAATTGGACGAGAACCTGCAAATACTTGGGTGACATTATTGACTCCCGTCTGACATGGAAAGCACGGGTGCTTTATGCACGAAACAGAATAGTTGAAGCAATATAAAAACTAGAGAATTTACTTTTCCTAAATGAACTAAAATTATATAAATGCATAGTGCTTCCTGCAGCAACTTACGCCAGCAAAATCTAGGGATATACCACCAAAACCAATCTAGATATAATAGGGAGTTTTTGCATAGCGGTTTCACTCACGCTATTAAATGCCAATGGACAGTACAGAACATGTGCACGAATAAATTCCGAAACATGATTTTTCAAAGTACTCCGAATAGCGGAAAGCGTTATAGAGCACGATCCCGCGGCCGCCAGACCTTCGTCGTAGGTTAAAAGCTGAAACATATTCCCCAATAGAGGTAGGAACAATCGGCCACAATAAAGTTTGGATGATCGTGGCTTTGGCAGGTGGCAAAGTTGTATAATATTTCAGCAAATTTTCTCTCATTTCATAAAGCTTAATTTTTTTTTATATGTTCTTCTTCGCAGACAATCTCAAATTCATGGAAAGCGTAATTCTAGTTTCGTCATTTCATAAAGCGTGATTGTTTTATATGTTCTTCGGCGCAGTACTAGAAGTCACTTTATCCCTTGCCAGACACTTTTGCATAGTGGCAAACCCCCGCCAGACAATCTCAAAGTCATGGAATTCTATTTCCGTCATTTCATTGTTTGCCCAAAATCTTACCATTTGTCATCGACTTTCACGTGTTTTGCAGAAATATCGCCAAATTTAACGCCAAAAATAACTACAACTCTAAAACTGTTTACTGTAGAATGATAAAATTTTATATTTAGAACTATTACAACAGCTAACTGCGCATATCTTTTTTGATTGCAATCAACCGAGTAATTTCTTTATAGGGCTACCTAAGACATTAAGGTCTATGGACTCTTTAAATTCATTATAATGATACTGACGTCTCTAGCCATAGCCGAAATACTGATTCATCGTGATGAATCACCATTTCGGCTGTGACCAGAATCTCGCTAACTATCTTAAGTCTTCGGCTTTTGGTGAAGTATCAACCAATGAAGTGTCAAAAAGAAATCTTTCAAATTGAATCCAGCTTGGAGATATCGGAAATATTTGGCTAGAATTCGCTAAACCTTATTATTGCTGCAGTATTTTATGTCTTTCAAACAAAATAAGTTTAGATGAAATGCACCGAAAAATTTATAATATAACATACGTACAAGCAAGTCATGTGCTGTCCATATCAGATTTCTGATTAAGGTATTAAGATGGAAATTATTGAGACTAATTTTTGATTTTTTTAAAACTCATAAATAATTCTATATAAAGAAATTATCCGATAAATCCGACTCCAGGACTTTGAGATTGTCTGGCGGGGGTTTGCCACGATGCAAAAGTGTCTGCGAAGGGATAAAGTGACGTCTAGTACTGCGTCGAAGAACATATAAAAAATCACGCTTTATGAAATGGCGAAAATAGAATTACGTTTTCCATGACTTTGGGATTCTCTGGCGGGGGTTTACCACGATGCAAAAGTGTCTGGCCAGGGATAAAGTGACTTCTAGTACTGCGCCGAAAAACATATAAAAAAAACACGCTTTATGAAATGACGAAAATAGAATTACGTTTTCCATCACTTTGAGGTTGTCTTGCAGGGGTTTGCCACGATGGAAAAGTGTCTGGCAAAGGTTAAAATGATTTCTAGTGCTGCGGAGAAGAACAAATAAAAAAATTAAGCTTTATGAAATGACGAAAATATCCTGCAATTTTATACACCTTTGCCACCTGTTACCCGGCAAAGCAACGATCATCCAAACTTTATAGTGGCCGATTGTTCCTACCTCTGTTGGGGATATGCGCAGAGAAAGTTTCAGCTTTTATACTATGACGAAGGTCTGGCGGTCGCGGGCTCTTGTCCTGTAGGCAAACTATGAATGCTGTATATACTATTTTTAATAGGGTACATGGTACAGTACCTAAGAACAAGATATATCAGTTTCGTAGAAAACTATGCATATTTACGTGAGTTAGAACACGGACGTAAGGACAGACAGACAAAGCGGAATCAAACATTTTAAACTTTGTTGGAAAGAGTTGAAAATGGTATCGATGTTCTTTTACCAGTTTCAACTACGGAACATCCTTATGGAGCTTTTATTACTTATTCGCACTGTGCTTAAACGTAAAAGAAAGTGAATCTTTTAATTTAAATCAAAGCTCTCTAAAATTTGTGGTGAGTATTCTTCCGGAAAGAAAAGGCAAAAAGGGCACAAGTTGTCTCAGCTATGTGTGTGAATAGAGGTTTTTCTCTCTTTTCATATCTTTACCTTACTTCGAAGTAGGAAAACATGTGAGTGATAAATATCTCTAATGAGTGATGCATTTTTGCTGCTTATGTGCGAATTCATAAGGGCTGACGAATTATTAATCATCCATACAAAATAATAATTTTTCATTACCGTACGTATTTTATTATGTCTCTAGAACACTAGTTAGCAGCACTTGTTCAAATAGGATGTCGTATTATAAATATTTTGTTCTCATTGTAAGTTTGTCATTTGCAATCCATATTTTGAAATCTACAAGCTATAAAATTAATGAGTTTTGTTAAATGTGTGTAAAAATTTCTTTTTTGAGAATATTATTTGTTAATTTTTCTAAAAATATATATTGTATTTTAATGGAAAACATAAACAAGGAACATTTTGTATTTATTTAATTTAAAATTGGTAAAATCGTTTTTTATAGTATCATGTACTTTAAAACCAGCTAGTTTGGAGTGAAAAAAAAAAGATCGAAATAATCAAAATATACTTAGGAACACGAGCAATCGTTCATTTTTTGTGATAGAAGAAATAACGACTGGTTCGAAAGTTCTTATTAAAATTAATAATTTGTTATCAACTATTAATTAACTTAAAATTTGTTATCAACTTTAAAATTTGTTATCAACTTAACTTAAAATTTGTTATCAACTTTAACTTTCATTCCATACTGGTGACTTTATTGTTAGAGTTCATGTTTATAAATACGTGAAAACTTGTTGATAGAGTTCGCGACACTAGATTTGTTGCGTAGTTGATCAAAGCACCCATAAATTATCAAGCGCGTTCACCAACATCTCGCTTCATCATCTCGGATGGCAAGAGATTCTGAGAGTTCAGTTTTAATGTTGACTTTTGGAAGCCTCGCCTAGTTATTTATGCGGGCTATATTTAGATGTATGCTGTTAATGAAGGGATGGGGAATAGTAATGTAGTTAAGTGATTGAGGTTCTGTATTTCTTGAACAGCTGACATTTAACCTGATGACTAAAAGCCGTGCCTAGAATGATTAAGGAAGAATCATTAGCCTCCAAAGTGTCAGTGACGTGAATTCCCGTTCACCGAACTCTAGTTTTTCTTTTTCTCCTATTAAAACATGTAGGGTGATTGTAAATAAACTTCCCCTACGTACGGTATTACTGCTTAAACGGGTTAACGGAATTTAACGAAATTCAGTATATAGATTATACTATACATGATGCGCAATATGCGAACGCCAAAAAATAAAAGTTCACAATATGTTCACTAGGTAGCGCTTGGCATGAAAAAAAGCAAATTTAATACTGGAAATGGCTAATTCGAAACAAGGCAACAATTGCAATGTTCATTCCATAATTTTTGAGTAGTGTTTAACTAATTTATTCGCTTCAAACTCTTCCAATTTATTGAAAGATTTTACATTAATTTTTAAATAGTTTTATTTTTGATTTGTCCACGGCCTTGCTTGAGCACGTCTCCTATTTAGTCCATGCGCTATATTTAGAGACAATTGGCTTACCAGTTTCAGATGCACAATGCTACGGCAGTGATAGAGAACCAGTGGCATGCGTGACAATAGGTAGCACATGACAAATAATTTGGTGGCACTCCACAGACGCTTATTAAATTACTTTTATTTACTTACATTCACTGAAAACCAAGTTTCATAAGGGCTTTTTACCTCAGCGTAATAGTAAGTTGAAATGTTTTTAAAGTACTGATCATTCAACTTACATTTAATGAAAGTTAATAACAAAATAATAAATAAAGTTATGAGGTATAATTCGATAGTTAAGTTTTAAATCAAAGCAGGGTTTAAAAGGTATTTTTTAAAAACAAATAAAATGACCGTGACAAACCCAAATGTCCTTGAAAATTCTAGAATATTCTAGACAGTATGTTTTGGAATGTTTCAGAATGTTCGAGAAACTTGTAGAATGTTCTTCTAATGGGCAGTCGATGGGAATCGAGTTGACGGAGATTGTTTGAGAATGCTGCAAATTTTTTTATATGTTGTAGAGTGTTCTAGAATGCCCTTCGAAGTTCAATTTGCATTTGTTTCTGCGGATGGAAGGTTTGAACTGCCTTCTTCTTTATCATTGGGATCGATCGAGTGTTCACAATGGAATGTTCATGTTTCGCTTCGTTTGTCCGAAATTTAAAACAATTCAATTTCTAAAACTTTTCTCCTTTTTTGTATACATTTTCGAAAATTACTCGAAATTCGGCTTAAAGATTTAAAACCTACGCGATTTCTGAAGATAATGTCTCACATCTATTTTTTAATGCTAAAAAGAAAAGTGAGTTATCGGCCCTATGCGAGGAACGGAGGCACTCAGCCAGTCAGCGAATAAAAGATACGTCTTTGGATTGTAACAGTGAATGTTAAGTAGAAAAGAAATACGCAACTTGCTCCTCAAATGAGTTCAAACTTAAAAATAAAATTAAACATTAAGCAACAGCCCATTTCCGTGAAAAGTAGATTTTAAAATATCGTGCGATCTCGTTTTTTCTTTTTAACTTTTGAGGGAACGGGGCAATTGTATGTGTTCGATGTACACACCAGGAGAACAGAGCTTGTCGCAAATTATCGCTGAGATAACGTACAGCGATCACTTTCAGATGCAAATTAGTGTGGGAAAATTTCCGACATCTATGTTTGTATTGCCTCTAGATACTTGCTAAGGAGAATGGAGAGGGATCTCAGACAGGGGTGACGACTCACACACACTTTGTGGCCACTTTATGAATTGTTAAGTAGTTACAAACTTGCGAACGAACTACTAGTAGGTACTTTTCACATATTCTTTTTGCTTTAAGCAATTTCTGGTTGTTTGTAGCCATAGTCAACTGTCGTTGATCATACTGCCCATTCGGATAGCTCGTACCTGTTGTAATTCTCCAATTGCACTATTGAATGTCATTTAAATTTATTTTATAGTGCGCATGCGCACACTTCAGGGTATAATATTTCACCAATGTGACCTTTTTAAAAGCGCAGTCGATATGCGGCAGCGAAATAAAACTTCGCAGACGACTGTCCGAATGTCGACAACGCAATAGGCTAATTTCACTTGGCGTCGCAATTCATTGCTTTTAGGATAGAGATTCTGCAAAAACGAGACAAAAACAAAATTTTATTTTGTTATTGAAATCAATTATGAGTAATTTATTCGTCTCTCAACTCAAACTAATTTTTAGCCATTTCTAGCAACTTTCTCTCCGGCAATGTTGGCAGCACTGCTCTCAGGAACGAGCAAATAACAATAAACTTTCTGGTGGTGTTTCCGACGAAGCTGGTTATGTCTGGGAGAGTAAAAACCCTAATGGCCAAATGTTACATCAATAGCACATAAATCTGGGGCCCAAAAGAGTTTGACACATTAACAAATACTGTCTATTTTAAACCATATAACGGAAGAGTACTTTAATCCAGTGGTTCAAAAGTTTTCTCCTTGCAAAACTCTGTTCGAAAATTTAAAAAAAAAAAATGGCGATCACCCTGTGCAGTCGTTTTGTAGTAATGTATTATTTTCATGAGCTCTGTGGCAAATCATCCACAGTGATTCCCAAAAGAAGGATATTTTGCGTGCGCATCTTCCTTATCCGATAAGAGTCCGATCAGAACGGATGAAACCTTAATCGAAGAAAAACCATTACATGGCGCTCTAAGAGCAGACAATGTATGATACTATGTCATAAATGCTAATTGCTTTCTTGAAAATAAAAACATTGAAGGGACTCGTACTAGGTAATAAAAATCAAGCAACCACACGAAGCAAAATATTGCCACAAACTCCTTTACACATTTCACTAACCCCAAGAGGTTCGCGAAGAATCGATTGGAAAATATTGGTTTAATCTCTTTTACTTTGCTGTTCTATTCGGGTTTATTTGACCCGAACAGAACATCCATATATGTTGCTCCATATATTCGGGCAAGACAATGTCTCCCTTCAACTGAAGATTCACGTAATATAGTAAAAAGAATACAGAGTAAGAAGCAAAACGAGTTGCCATGGCAAGCTACATGCATCTAATATCGTCCAAATTTTTGTCCAAATCGTCAATCAAAAGCGTAAGATCTAAAAAGCAATAAATATAAGTGAAATGTAATAAATGTGTTTCTTGTATTATTTAACAAACATACTTTTTTTTCTTTTGGATCTATTTGTCTTTGGACTATTTATCTTAAGATTCATATAGTTTTATAATTTTGTAAAAATTAAACTCCTCTAGTTGGTATCCTATGTTCGGGTAATATTGACCTGAAGGTTACACGTGCATAGTAAATGTGAACAGAACAACAGGATTCAAATCTGTTTTCTCAATAGAATTTATAAATAAAAGTAATTAATTTAACAAATCATACTACTGACTTATCTCAGTTCATATTACAGTTCATACTAGCTGGAACCCGTCGAACTCTGTGGTTACTTTATTGAACGTAATGTTTTAAAAAATAATAATAATAATAAAATAATAATAATAACAACTAATATATAAAAAATATTTATAAAGTCAATTCCTACTTAGGTCAACAGAGAAAAGTTTTATTAGCACTCGGGTGCTATTTCTTTCAAGCACGGGATTTTGTCTACGCGGTGCGCCGTGGTCTGTTTTTCGTTTGATTCATGTTTTCTGCAGAGTGTTTTGATATTGCTAACGCAATACTTTGGTCGAACTGGATTCACTTTGGTCGACAGTGGTTTCCAAAATAGAAAGCCATCTGGAGTTGCTAACGGATCATGTTGCTAACCGAAACATGGACTATCCCCTCAGATGATTTTCAAATACCAGGATTCACTTTGGTCGAACGGATAAGTGGTTTCCAAAACAGAAAGCCATCTGGTGTTATGATTTTTATAGAGGAAAAATTTATAAAAATCACTTTATAAAAAGAATATGAAACATTTTACCCGTGCCTACACGAACCAGATCAATGGTGTTCAAACGGTCATTGCGTATATTCAAGATAAAGTGAGATTTGCAGATACATACACTAGTCCTCGAATTTCTCATGAAGATAAATTAGACGCTATATTCGAAACGTTACTGAATGAGGATGATTGTAAGACTGTTTTAGTAGGAGATTTTAACATAGAATTAAATTCCCATCAATGATCCGATTTCATAACTGAAATGGATATTTAGACTTCCCAATACGCACTAATCCAAAACATTTCAACACTAGGGGCCAAACAACAATGGATGCAATTTTCAGCAACAAAATTATGCGAACAGGAGTCTATATGAGTACTTACAGTTATCATTTTCCTCTATATGGCAGAATTGATTGAATAGATTTTTTTAAAAATCTGAAATTCTTCCAGCCGAGTGCGTAAATAAAATCTGGAAGAATTTTAGATTTTTTTATTACTTTTTTAGTTACTTTTATAAAATTTAATTAATTACATTTAAAAAATGAATTAACATTTGAAAAAAATATTTCAATTAGAGTGGATGAATGAAAAGTATTTTATTAATGACTGAAAATTTGAATAAAATATAAAAATATATATAGCGAGAGTGTGAACTAATAATAGGAATAGTCCACAGAAATTAATGTATTGAAATTCTTTTGGGTGGTCCTGTAAATAAACTCTCCAGTAGATTGGAACCAAAAATCGAGATGCGCAACTAGATGTTACAACAAACTTATATATGAAATTTCAACATTCAACAACCAATAGCTTTTGAGATTTTTGAATTAAATACATACACACGTCGAACACCAAAAGTCGCCAAGTTTGGTGACTTTTGCCGTAATTCTCAAGGAAAGCACTGGACGGACCATTACCTAACTATATGGTATGCGCAGGGACTTATTTACGGCAGGGCATTCGGGGCACGTGCCCTGGGCCCCCGATTTTTAGGGGGCCCCAAAACTCCCTTTTATGTACCCCCCTAAAATTATCTCCCAAGAGTAAAATTTCTGATTACTTACTTCATTTCATCACAAATATTCAAATTTTTTAATTTAATGTCACTTGCAGAGTTAAAATGATCCATTGGATTCGATATTCGCAAATTCGATAAGACATCTCTGCATGCTCCTCCTCTTATCGTTTCAAAGGTGTGTGACGACTGTAAATACCCATAAAAACATATCAAAACTGAAAAATTCATAAAAGTGGTATTTGTCCTGACATTTTACTGATTTGTAAATGTTTATATATGGTTAACTTTGGAATGATAATTGGTTTTAACTTAATTTAATTAAGTAATATTCTGCGAAATATTTTTGTGCAGGGGGCCCAAAAAGTATCTGTGCCCTGTGCCCCCAAGTGTGTAGATCGGTCCCTGGTAGGACGGTATAGTGCTTGGAATGGATGAATGTCCCTCAAATTGCCATTGACCGTAATGTATTGGAAATATTTTGAGTGTTTTTGTAGCAGCACTATAAATAATAAAGAAACTTTCTTCGATGAAAAATTCATTTTATAACACTTAACAGCATATATTACTTGTGGGTCGTTTGACCTAGCCTAATACCTCTAAAATACGCTTTAATGAATTTCTGCCCATAGAGCTTAATGTATTTAAAATCTTTTGGGCGGCCCTGAAGGTAAACTATACAGTCGAATGGGACCGAAATGGCGGGTGCACAACTAGATATTACAACAATCCTGAATGTAAAGTTTCAACATTCTACGTCCTATAGTTTTTGAGACATGCGAGTTTAATGAATTTTGGCCCATAGAGCGTAATGTATTTAGAATCTTTTGGGTGGTCCTGTAAGTAGTGTAATATTGAGAGTACCACGCCACTCGAATCCGGGCGGAGCAGCGGAGCAGGGGAGCAGGTATTGCGCAACGGGCGGAGCAGAGGTTACGTAATCCACGATGTGCTAAGAGGGGGGTGGAGTTGAGTGACAGCTGATGGAGGAGAATTCGGTCGGAGCAGGGGAGACGGAGTTGAGTGGCAGTTGGTAGATAAGACAGAAGGGTACAGATTTTTTTTTCTTGCATCATTCCTAATAGAGGGGACTCGGAAAAAAGTTTAATTTTTTTCTAATAATTACCGACTACAACTATTTATGTAGAGACCGTCTTGCAAAGTATAAAAGAGATGTGATTATGAAATAGGAAGTAATTGTAAGGATGACTCTTAGAAAGAAATTTTAATTTGTGTTTTTTAGAATTTTGATTGTGAATTTTTCAGACATAGAAAATTATGCTGAGATACGAACTAAGAATATGTAAAAGAAATTACAAGCTAATGGTTTCATTATTGAAGATAAAAATTAAAGTTGAGTTTTAACTAGTTGAATGGTATCTGTTTTATGCAAACTTTTACAGAATAGTAGAAAGAATTGTGTTTAATGTTAGAATAACGATACTTTGTGGTTTTTTTTTTTTTTTTAAGCCATAAAATGGTATATGTTAATTTTTCAGACGTAGAAAATATTGGATTTGTGTTTTTGGAATTCTAAATGTGAATTTTTCAGACATAGAAAATTTTGCGCAGATATGAACTAGGAAGATTTACAAGGGATTACCATTCTTTTAGCTTTAGATTTTTTTTTTCAGTTAACTAAAAATAGTTAAAATTATTGACGTCTACCATATAAATAAAGAAAATACGTTTCAGATTTAAAAAAAAAATCATTATGGTAAAATTCTGTTTAATAATGAAACTTAGAAACTATTTTAGTGAAAGCGAAATCTACTGTATGGATTTGCCCCTAAAAGTTAACTTCACAGTACACCCGTTGACTTAACAGCTATACTGTAAAGATATAGCTATATTCTTCTTATACGTGTAAAAATATCATGTCCCACCCTACAACCGGTACCACATTATAATGTAAACCTTTTACAGAATAATAGAAATAATTATGTTTAATGTTAGGATGAGACTTTGCGAATTTTGTGATAAAATGACATTGGTTATATCTTTAAACCTTTTAAGCAAGTATTAGTATTGATAGATTTTTTAAAAAATCCTACAGTATTGAAAATAAAGTTTAGGTTTATACTAACCGATCAGGAAATCGCGGTTACATGGTAATTTCCTTATATGACTTTAGAACTTTACGATACGTTTTTTTAGAACTTTACGATAAAATAAGTTACAAGCGAGTAAATAAAATTGCAGTTTTAGATCTAACTATCAAGATATTATAGTTATAAAGTAATAATATATCAATTCAATAATAGGAATGCTTATATTTTAAGTACAAAAGTAGCATTTATACAGATACAGACTAAACATGTGTTTCGTTTATGTTATAAGATCTCTCAAAAACGTTAAGTATTATAAATTTAACTCAGCTAGAAAAAATATTTATTAT
>JAWZYV010002469.1:0-15704 GCA_038373885.1 Cheiracanthium punctorium
TTTGTTTGCATATTATACGGGTACTTTCGTAGGAAGAAAATTTTTGTGTTTTAAAAATTTGTATGTTGATTTTCATTGCTTATTCTGTACACTCACCTAACATTCGTAAGTCAGAGTAACGGATTTTTTGTTAAGGAGGAAGGGGGGGGGGGGGGAACATAACATTTTTAAGAGTAAAGCTATTGAAGTTTCTTTAGACTTTGAAATCTTTAATATGTATTTCTACACAGAGTTAAGAAAACGCTACGTTTTTGTAAGTTTACCTCTAATTAGGAGTCGCACATCGCCAACAACATTTTATAATCGTTTTACTACCGATCAGCGTCTTGAAAATAAAGACTGTAACAAAACGAAATAATTTTCACAAAATAATCAAATAATATAAAAACTATACTTACGCATATATAAGTATAGTTTGATAATTTTAAACAACATATATTCATAAATTTCAAACAATATGTTGAAAATTTTTATATTTAATAATAATATATTGATTCTTGTAGGAGTGCATACAAAAATCGATAGTAAATATGTTAGTATTAAGTATAATAAGAATGTAATAAATATATTAATTTATCTATTATTGTATGTATTCGAAAATGGGTGCATAATGTGCTCGAATTTTGGATATACCTATACCCATGTTTGAGTTCTTGCATGAACTCAAAAAAAAAAAAAAAAAAAAAAAGAATACATGTATTTCTTAAAGAAGGGACCTACTGTAGCAGTAGCCCCTGACAGGGAATTCAAACATAAACAAGTATGGATATGATTCGAGTCGCACATTTTATAACTGGAAATAGCCTGAAAGACAGCTCTGAGATCAGAGAGAATAAAAAATTATTCAATACTAGCTGAAATACCCGTCGTTGACGGGTTAGTACTGAATGCAAATTTTCAAAAAGCAAGAACTTTCGTCAGCATTCTAGGAGTACGCAGAATGGATGTAGCATGTTGCCAAAGTAAAGAAAGCGAAGTTATAATTTTTATGTATTGTTAAAATATTACAGGTTAGAGAGTAAATAAGTAATATCATTTCATTCGCTTTAGTCGTAATTATGTTATGCGCGAACGAATAATTACGCATATTGAAATATTTTTCGCAAAATCTCAAACTCTAATCAATATTTTTGAAAAATTGAAAGCCTAGAATTTAAGTTGAGTGACAACCTATCATGTCATCAAATTTCATTTCATTCCCCGCAGTCTTTATTTCGTGATGCTGGAATAAAATTTCAGCATTTTAAAACGATTTTCACAAAATCTCAAAATGTAATTAAAATATTTTAAAAATTCAACGCCTATAAATTAAGATTAGCAACTACCTATATCACTAAATTTCGTATCATTCGTATTAGTGGTTATTACGTGATGCTTGAAGAAATATAAACGTATTTTGAGAGAATTTTCACGAAATCTCAAAATCTAATAAAAATGTTTATAAAATTGGAAACCTATAGTTTATGTTGAGCAACCATCTATCAGGTGACCAAATTTCTTATCATTCGCTTTAGTCGTTATTATAGGATAGAGAGTAAATATTACAGGTAATGCGTGAATAAAGATTTACTCAGTTTTAAACGATTTTCGTAAAATCTCGAAATCTGATCCATTTTTTTAAATTAGATGCTTATAGTTTAAGGTGAGTGACCAACTATCATTTCACCAAATATCATTTTTTTACCTTTGGAGTTATTACGTGATGTGCGAACACAAATTTGCGCAGTTTGAAACGATTTTCGCAGAATCTCAAAATCTAATCAAGATTTTTTTTAAATTTGAAGCCTATGTTTTAAGTTGAGTGACCACCAATCATGGAACCAAATTTCATTTCAATCGCTTCAGTCGTTTTCACGTGATGTTCGAACACGAATTTACGCAGTTTAAAACGATTTTCGCAAAATCTCAAAATATAATCAAGATCTTTTTTTAAATCGGCGCCTATGTCTTAAGTTGAGTGACCACCAACCATGATACCAAATTTCATTTCAATTGCTTCAGTCGAACACAAATTTATGCAGTTTGAAAGGATTTTCGCAAAATCTAAAAATACAATCAAGATTTTTTTTTTTAATTTGACGCCTATGTTTTAAGTTGAGTGACCACCTATCATGACACCAAATTTCATATCATTCACTTGAGTCATTTTTACGTGATGCTTGAACAAAAAAAGCGTCACTGATAGAACGACACAGGCAAACTTCTTTTTGAGGGTCACACCCAGGCCCTGATTACCGCACAGGCCAACAAGGCCACGGCCTAGGGCCCCCAAATTTTAGAGGGCCCCAAAATCATTAAAATAGTTCAACTTCTATTCCTAAAAGAAATGAGTCATGCTAAATTTTTAACAGATGAAAATAAATAAAGAGGTATACTTTGACAACACATACCGCTGAGCAAAAGGGTTTGTTTAACCTATATTCAGGGATAAAACAAGTGTCATATTAAGATCCCAAGAATTCCACCATGGAGTATTCATTGACGTGAAATCATTTGATTCTGAAATATAACTTCTGCATTAAAAGCGAAAAATTTGTGAACTTTAAGTTAAATTCTTTTTGTACTGGAGAGTTTGAAGCAAAAGCACTTTCACCCCCCACCTTTTATGTATGAAATTGCGAAGAAATACTGTATATTATGATTATAAGTGGCATGACCAATAAGAAATGACCGCACAGGGGCCCCGCAGAAGTTCTGCGCCTAGGGCCTCCGAATGTCTTAGTCGGGCTCTGGTCGCACCGTATTCCCAGGTGCTTGATACGGATAGAAATCGCAAAGTTTTTGAATTCCAAGAAATGTACAGACAAAAGTATAATTTTATTTATATAGATTCCTCATAGAACAATGGAACTTTTAATTCAGAATAAATAAGGCTCATAAAATTTACTAAGTGAGTTTGAAGTTAAATGTACAGCAAAGTTTTAAAAAATCTGAATTTTTAAACTGTCCACGTAATTGGAGGATCTTAAAAAGTTATTTTTTAATTTTTTTTTAATTCAAACCTTTACAATTCTTCATATACTCATGAGCAGTTTGTGAATCGAGTGATGATAAATATACTTAAATTGGATTCAGATTTGATTTGGTTTTGCTGTTAACGCAAAACTATACGAGCTGCCTAAAGGGGAAGTGATGCTTTGGACACAGGACTTTCTGGTAAAAAAACGACCAAAACTCCAGACCGTTAGATAGACGGCCGCGAGGTAGGCCAGAACCCTCCACCCTCACACTTAGGCCATCTCCGAATGTTCAGTATGAACTCGGTCATCGGTCGGTTAAAATTTGGAATCAGAAAACTTTGAAAATGATTATTTGAATCATTTTTTTTTTCAAAAGGTAAATATGAATGAGAAACATTATAATTAAGCACCAAAAGCACTGAATTGAATGAAAAGCATTTCCCAGTTTTTAGATTCTTATTTGTCCAGTTATGAAAAAATTCCATTATAACTTCTAAAATGCGAATCGACTTATCAGAATGTTTTTTTTTTCCTCTCATTTAGACGTTATCTTATTGATACATATGGCCGTACACTTCGACATTGCACCTGGATTGCAAACTTCAGTAAAATAGAAGTTTTTACTGTTTATTTTTTTTCTCTATTGGAACTGTTCCCTTTATTCAATTAAAATTAACTTCTTGTTTCATTCATTTGGATCCATGCTTTCTAATTATTTACAACTCGTTACCATTTACTCCTTATTCTTTGAGTATGTGCGAAAAAGAGTACAAAAGGAAAAGTAATTTAAATTTCAGTTTCGAAGGTTGTAAAAATGACAGCAACGAAAAAATTTTATTTTAATAAGTAGGAATGAAAACGCCTTAAAATAAATTTTGTCTGTATTAGGTTCAGCTTTTTTGAAAAAATTGCAAATGGATCTAAAAACAATCATATAGAGTGCATGTATTAGATATTGCATGCCTATATAGTCTAAAAAAAACCATTTAAAATTACTCACTTTAATGTCATTATAAGACATTAACTCACACAATTTTCATTGCAGAACAATAAAAATTTCACATTTCGATAAAACAAAATTTCAAAAACTGAAGTGGGGGAAATTGTGTTTTCCTAATAAATTCAAAATTAAACCAAAATGAGGTATGCGGATAGTCCCTTCAAAAACTTTAATGTTAAAGAACATTACACCAGATAAGTACGTCAAAACACTTTTCTTATTCAATAATTAGAATTCAAAAGAGCACTTGAGTTCTTTTTCCCTGCTATCGATTATTTTCAGGTTATTTTATTTTATCTCTTTCTTTCAATAGTGTGGAATAAACGTCGTCTTTCCTTGTGAATGTTTATGACGGCATATTTACTGTGTTGGCATTCGAATTCAAAACAAGTTTTTTACAGCATGTACGATTTCATTTTGTTCTTTTCTCCGGCTTATTTATAGGAGCTTCCTTTATGAGAGCACAGAGAATCGTTTTTATCATCACACCTTCAAAGCCTTTTTTTTTTATATTTGCTCATAAGAGTCAAACTACGTGCACAGCATACCAATAAATGTTGGTTTATTGGAACTGGAAGTCAGTTTTCAATGTTCGAGTTCAAAATTTAAATGCAAAATGCATTCAGACTTATTGAACGTGATGTGAGATTCATACAAAAACTTCAAAACTTCATAGAAAATGAAATCAGGTAAGGCATTTTCCGTGCAAAACGCTGTCACGTATTTACAAGTTTTTATTTTTTATTTTTATTTTTATTTTTAACGTCATTTCATCTTAGATACCGAAATAAACTTTTTTTTTTACTATGTTCAAGAAATTACATTATATTAAGAAACAAAATTACATCTTTCTCGATTACAACTCCAATCAAATAAACGGCTTACTTCATCTTTATTTTTTGTTTCATTTACAATATGAAAGGGAGAAAGGTGAGATTATTTTTCTTTCTAGAATGGATCAAATTATGAAAGAAATTTTCATTTAAGGGTCCATTTTTTTGTTAAAATTGGCAGAAACTTATTTTTTTCCTGTCATAAACTTCATTTCAACGACAAAACTTGTATTTTAAAGATTAAATAAGCTAGAATACCTATAACATATCTCTACTAGTTTTTATAAAATTTGCAGTGAAATATGAATGATTTAATTTGCTTTAATAATTTTATACAATATCTTATATTGTATGAAATATATTATATACGATATCTTATATTGTATCTTATAACTATTATTATTATTATTATTATTTTGCATTATTTACATAATTAATAACCGTTAAACCAATTACTTTTTCAACGCAAAATCTGATAGAGTACATTTTTAAAGTGATTCTCAATAAATCTGAATTCTAAATTTCATTTTTCAAAAAAGAGACTTAATTGATGCTCTTGCTAATTTTAACATTAACCCTTTGAGGCGCAACCCTTTCCCAATGCTGAAAAAAGGGCAGCCGTTGCCATCGCTCGACATAACTACCAACAAGATGGCGGACGATCGAAACGTTAATCGCGTGCCACAGATCTAGAGACCCGTTTTTGTGGGTCAGAAAAGGGTCTTTAGATCTGTGGCAACGGCTGCCCTTTTAATCAGCACTGGGCAATCTATCCAGCTGTTCTCGCATTCTTACATTTTTCAGCAGATGTCAGTGCTGTTAAAAATAATCACGAACAATTTTTTTACGGGAAATGACGTGCTAAAAAGTGCAGGATTCTCGTGGAGCTATGTCACCCGCAGCTATTTTTATAGAAATCAAATCTATTCTTCGTGACTGTCAACAGTCAAAACGTCAGAGTTTGGTGTTTTCAGAGCGGGAACACTGAATGGTTAAAGCAGTATTTCTCAATCTTTAATGGCTGACGGCACACTGAAAATATCTAGAATTATTTCTGGCACGCCTGAACATAAAAATTGAAAAGGTTGTGTGATGCAAAAAATTGATAAATAAAAATAAGACATTCATACGTCGGAAATAGGTATTTCAATATATCATCTATATAGTAATCCGGCGTAATTCACCTTTTAAAATTTTTAAAATAAAAATAACTTCAAAAAATTATTTATTTACAAAAAAATAATAAAAATAATAATACATTCAATGAAAGGGCTAAGCCTGTTTTTGGATGGGTCTTGCTGCAAACAGCTGTTTCAAAAATTGGCAGAACGGTTTTCCATGCTATGAAATAAAAGTTTCGCTCTTTTTGGTGTATAGCTTACTGAAAGTGAACAAGACAGGACATGATAAATAGAAAATGTCATATCACTGATATGACACCACGCAAATTTAATAATTTTTCAAAAGCCCTGGCGGCACATTAGACTATATCTCACGGCCCTACTAGCAATTTTGTTCGGGCCTTCACCGGCCACGTAGCCTTGAGCCGAAGAGAAGGAATCGGGCCGTTCACTTTGAAAGTGCTCGGATACACGCAGTTCATGTCTCCTCGGACGTGAAGACGTCCGAAGTAGTCTAACCGATGAGTTTTCATCGATTTGGACACGGATATAGGGAACCGGCCCGTTCACTTTATGCGTGAGGTTGGCCAAACACCAGGGTGAGTATCACTTTTCGATAAGTTCTTATGTGATGTTGACATGCATTTAACCCTTTCCGTCCCTACGATGCAATTCGAATGATAACATTCACAAGTGTTTTACAGATTTCTTTTATCTTTGAAATGTATTTGTAATCGCATTTTTCTTATATGATAATGCAGTGCAGAAGCAATGCAGTATAGAAGAAATACACTTTTACTACGCGGCGCATATGCATGCATGTAGGTGCGTCGTATACTCCATCTATTTACGTATATAGTCGTACTATATACGTAACTATACTATACGTTAACGTACTATAGTCGTATACTCCATCTACGTATGACGTTATATACGAATGTTACATGTTCGATTTGTTTTAACTAGTCCGAGCACATAACGCTCTGAACTAGAAGACGGAAGGTGTCTGGTTCAAAACCAGGTCGCATTCGCCGACCTAACCGTTCGGAGTTTTCTGTGTTTCTACTGAAATTTAGCGTAAATACTGATTAGGACACCTTAGAAAGACCCCAACGGAGGGCACCCCATCTACAGGCCTAGATCCCCCGTGTAGATAATTGGCCTTAACCCTTTAACGCGCAGTGATCCCGCTCTGGGCATTATTTCGGCATTATTTCGAGAAATCGCTAAGTTTTTAAATCCAATAAAATCGTCTTTAAAAATCGTCTATAAAATCTCCAATAAAATCGTTTTTAAATCCAACCAATGAACCAATTCTTAAGTCCAATTTTGAATTCTCGAACAGATTTTTAGAATATTCTAATATAGCATTCTCAAACTGTTTAACCCTTTAACGCGCAGTGTTCCCATTCTGGAAACACCAAACTCTGGCGTTTTGACTGTTGCCAGTCACGAAGAATAGATTTGATTTCTATAAAAATAGTTGCGGGTGACATATCTCTACGAGAATACTTTACTTTTTAGCACGTCATTTCCCGTAAAAAAATTGTCACGATTATTTTTAACAGCACTGACATCTGCTGAGAAAGGGAAGAATGCGAGAACAGCTGGATAGATTGCCCAATGCTGAAAAAAAGGGCAACCGTTGCCATCGCTCGACTTAACTACCAGCAAGATGGTGGACGATCGAAACGCGCGTTGGCTGTACGCGCGCACAGCCAGCTGCGTCAAATAAGGGTCTCTAGATCTGTCGCACGTGATGAACGTTTTGATCGTCCGCCGTCTTGCTGGTAGTTAAGTCGAGCGATGGCAACGGCTGTCCTTTTTTCAGCATTGGGAAAGGGTTACGCCTCAAAGGGTTAATCCCAGAACTCGCTTTAACTAGTATTTTGGTAATGTCTGTACGTTGGCATGCTGCATTTTCAATCTAATTTGATTAAATTTGAGGGACGCCTGCTCGTATGCATGTATTTGTGTACGTATATTCTTGTATAATTCGATTAACTCAAAGAGGAATAGCCGAAGAAATTTCAAAGGAATAGTTTATTTACAGAGTTATATGGAAGACTTTCGGTGCATTAAAGTCTATGGACATGCCTTTCACATTAAAAATCCCTGAACTATCTCTGTTTAGCTCATGCCCAAAATATTGCCAACTGTCCTCAAGCTTGGTAAATTTAGGGGCAATATTACAAATTTTGGCACTAAAAATAAGTACGTATCTCGAATAAAAATAAAAACTGTTAGCCATAGAATATTGAAATTTTGTATTTAAGACTGTCGTAACATTTGGTTCTGCACTTTCATTTTTGATTACAATCCACTGGCTAGGGTCACTATTTGGGTCATGCTTAAAATCTCGCCGTTTGTCGCCAAGCTGACGTACAAAAGAAAAATGCCAATTTTTCAGCCAGGAATAAGTTTTCAATGCTGAAATCTCACCCTGGTGATATCTCTTACGCTTAACGAGATACTGAAGTATCGCATTTCAGTTTCCAATATATTTAATTAGAGTGCATCAAGAATGCGTAAAGTTTAACAACCATACAAGAAAATTGTGCAGTTCACATTAGGACTTTTTCTGTGATAGGAAATCGACTTTCCGAAGTTTCTCGAATTAGCTTACAATTTAAAAAAGATTATTGACCACTGGAACCTATGAACTAGCTTACAGTTTTGAAAAATAGGTTTTTTTTAAAAAGCATAGACCATAAGATCGCTATAATAATTTTCAAAATAAAGTAGATTCCAAAAATTTTTATTGAAATTATTCTACACAAAATATATCATACACATAATTTACAAAAGAAGTATTTTCTTTGAGTTTTGCAGCGGCATCTTAAGACATCTTATTTTATGAGCAGCTTCTAGGAAAAAAAAAGAAAATTTTTAGAACTTAATTTACACAAAGAATAGGAAATGCAGAATTAGTCTGCTTCATATGTTTCTTTACATAATTTCTATATCAGAGATTTCCAACCTTTATATTACTTCAACTCCCTAGAAAACGTTTTTTTCTGAATAGACCCCTACGTTTTCCCCAACACATCGGTATCTCGGAAAATTTTCCCAATGCACTCACAAAGACAGCAAAACATTAGGTGAAAGAAATTTTTCATGTGTCCGGCAGTAAAACAGTTGGATAAGCTCAGTCCCCATTGGAACTCCGAAAGGGAAGCAGCACCTGCTTGGCCAGTGCCTAGAAGGGTAAACTCCTTTCTCGACTGAGGCTGATGTAAACCGTGTACACTGTAGGGAATTAATGCACGAAAAATGTGTTATGACTTCAATGTTTTCCATGTTCAATCCATATCTCTCTTTGGGGTACCAATCCAGCTCTTAGGTCATCCAGCTTTCATCTCAAATTGGTTCAAAATTTAGGAAGGAGACCTGGGATAAGTCGGTATTCCCCTCACTGGGGATCAGCAAAAAGAAAGCTGCCCAATTAAGGCCATTTTCGTTTTATATAAAGGATCTGATCCCGCTCTGCAGTTGGCCAGAGGGTTTCGAAGCAACAAAAACAAATTTCATGTTCTGCGTTTGCAGAATTTACCTTGATTCAAACTGCAGGATGCAGAAAATGTCCCCAAAGACGGATTTTTACATATCCCTTCTTTTTTTAACTTTTGAAAGTCTTATTTCATGTCAGTTTGTTTGTTTGTGTTGTGATGGCAACGCTAAGGGTGGACGATCATCCTAGGATGAGGGGTTATCTTAAAATGTAATTTTTAAAAATATAATTCCCAAATTTTGTACATCACCTCATTAGTGTATGGAAATGCTTTTGTACGAGGGTCATATAAAAATGTAGACCCTCGTACGTAAAGTGTAACTTTTTGAAAATTAACGAGAGGAATTTTTTTAACGGAGTCTTACTTCCGACCTCATTTTGAACACTTTTCTCAATTTACGCTGTCCGCTTATCTCTAATAGATAACGAATTAAAACCCGTTACCACCTTTTTGGGACACCTTGTATCAGTCTGGTTTATAGTATCCACAGGTTCTGAAATCATCATTAACTAGTGTTCTGCTTCAAAAAAAAAAAAAGAAAAAAAAAAAAAAAAAAAAAAAAAACAGTGGTCTGCTTTAAAAAAGAAAAATATCACTGTATTTACGTATACTATTTCTAAGCTAATCTAAATTCATCAACGCGGGTTTCGAAGTTTATAAAGCGAAACAAAAAAGTCGTTTGAATATCAAATCAATGCTGTACAGCTTCTCATTTCCATAACCCTAAGAATCTGCGCTTTATGCCTTTGGAAACTATCTTGGCGAGTAATCGCATCGTTTGGATTTTTTTCTTCTTTTTTTTTTATGGTCAACGGAGGCAAATAATCGGTACTTATTTTACCGTCGATAATTCATGCCAACAAGTTTTTTCGCCAAAGGATTGCAATGCACTACATTGTAACAATGAATCTGACGTATTCCACACGCACACGAAATCGCTCTTTTTGGCTGACTGACTGTAAAATACATAAGTACCAAATAAGCTTGTTTTGGTAGGAAGTATGATTTTTTTATTAGATTCAATTAAGAATTTACCCGTATATTTTAAAACTAAAAAGCGTTTAACTGTATGAACTAGTGTAAATTACACACTGTACGCCGTGTAAAGATAGGAAATAGATACTAACAAAAAATAGTGTTATTCCATTAGTGTTATGCAACAGTATCAAGAGAGAAAAAAATAATTACAGAGATTTGAACTTATACTTTACTTATATTAGACTAATACTATATTAAGAATGTCAAAAATTTGTTACAAATGATAGTTATACGTACCAATATAGACTAAATCACCACCAAAAATTTTTCTTCAGTTTTTTTCGTCTCCTATTCTTATGAAAACAAGCATGGCGCCTGCCGGTAGATACTCGGATGTTGCCATCGCTCGACTGTTGCATGAACAGAGCGCATGCGCCAATTTTCATCGGCTGATTGCCGCTCGGCCGTTATGCGGGCCGAAATTTCTTTTCAGTTCAGCGTATTTTGATCAAATTTAGGCATATGGCCCGAAAACTCAGGCCGGATATCGTTCCGAGCATCGTTTCATGGGTACCGGACCGATCAGTGTCTGCCGCACACATAACAATCATCGTTTTTAGATGGAATTCCGTGTCTGGGCCGAGTACCGAATTTCGGTGAGCGTTGAGTTGCGATGAATGCCGGTGGTTGGCCGAGCAGAAACTGGGAATTGTTGCTTGTAGGGGGCACATCAGTGTGCCGAGGCACACAGGTTGAGAAACACTCCGTTAAAGGGTTAAAGGATTCGGCAGCTTTTGAAACGTCAGAACAACAGAGACTGTCATCCAGACTACTTTTTACTTCCTTGTACGAAGTAGAGGAAGCAGCTTAATTTCGAAAAGTGTTGGGATTCAAATGTTGACGAAACAATAGATTTCGACCATTCCTAAATTTATTTTGACAAGATTCTCGTGAAGTGCGAACGTATATGTGTATAAATAATAAATGCAAGGGGGGTTTCAACAAAATGACATAAAACAAGTAAATAGTTACAATTACGAAATTTGTAAGGGCACAGTTTTGTTATAGGACGAGTGAGTTCACTCATTTGTGTTTGAAGTTGAACAACTCGTACTTTGTTGTCTTGTCCGGGAAATGTTTCTACAACATGACCCAGTCTCCACTGAAGGGGTGGCAAGTTCTCGTTTTTGATTGGGCCAAGATCTCCTATGTCTAAATTCTGATTTACCTTATGCTATCTGTTTCTGGCTTGTAGTTTTGCTAAATATTCAGCTACCCATCTCTTCCAAATATACTGAATCATTCGCTGAATCATACTCCACCTACCGAGATGTGTTACACTATCGAGAATAGGCTTTTCTGGCACAGCAGTTAAGGCCTCTACTGTAATAAAATGTCCAGGAGTGAGAACACTGAAATCATTGGGATGTGATTACATCCCGCAGAGTGGTCTCGAATTGAGACAAGCCTCGATTTGTGAAATTAGACTTGAGAGTTCTTTGAAGGTGAGACTTGCATTGCCCTCAACTCTTCTCAGGTGAAACTTAAGAGGCCTCTGTAGTCGGCTTGCGGAGATTCAAGTCCCAATGCTTTGCTATGGAGAAAAGTGCCTTAACGCCTAATCATTTTTCTCAGAAAGTATTAGGTATTTTTAAATGAAATTTTCCTGTGTGAATCTTGAGAACTATTCGCAAGGATTGCGCGAATCAGATTTGAGTTAATTTAGCCGAAAGAGATTTTATTGCAGTCTAGAATTTATGTTACTTTTCAGACTGCAATAAAATCTCTTTCGGCTAAATTAACTCAAATCTGATTCGCGCAATCCTTGCGAATAGTTCTCAAGATTCGCACAAGAAAATTTCATTTAAAATACCTAATACTTTCTGAGTAAAATGATTAGGCGTTAAGGCACTTTTCTCCATAGCAAAGCATTGGGACTTGAATCTCCTCAAACCTACTACAGAGTCCTCTTAAAAGCTTAAAAGCCTTCACGACAGACTCCAACAGACCACCGAAGTAGAGAGCCGAAGGTGGATTAAAATGCCACGAAATGTTATCAGTGGCACAGAAATTGTAGATCTTATTGTCTTTCATCAATACTCGTAACTCTCTGGTCAGTTGCTTACTTGCATCGCGGAAGTTTGTGCCATTGTCGGAACAGATATCTGCCGGTTTACCTCTACGGGCTATAAATCTTTTCAAACATGCTAAAAATGCATTTGTTGACACGTCACTGACGACTTCTAGGGGCACTGCCTTGGTTGTAAGGCACACAAAAACACAAATATAGCATTTGGTGGTCTGACTACCTCTTAAATTAGAACTCCGACTGAGTAACGGACCGGCAAAGTCATGTTCCGATCTTGGAAAACACTGATGATGTACAAACCCTGGCTTCTGGCAAGTCAACCGGGGCCTTCGCTATTAGTAACGGGCCTGCGCGTGTATTTCGATGAGTCATCCAAAGAGGCCTACGGGTGCTCGCGTCTTCCCGTATACATCAAGCAATTTTTAAGCTTTCCGATGCTTTGAAACGTTATTTAATGTAGTTTTAAGTCATGATTGTGTTACTAATTCAAGTACGAACTCATTGACAGTTTCTTTACTATGACACACGTGGACATTAAAGTAAATAGATGCATGTAATTTGAAGGAAAAACAAAGTAGTGCTCACTCTAATGATTCATTATTTCAGCTTGATTTTTAATATACATGAACAAATTAAGCTGACTTTTAAAATACATTAAAGTAAACGAATACACAAATGATACAGACATTTTTATGCATTTCTTTATACTGAATGTATAAGTTTCACATTTTCAAAGCAGTTACAACCATTATTACTTTTAAAACAAATTTCACTAATAGTTATTTAAATTTTCATTTATTAAATATTGTTCAGTCAGGGGCGTAGCCAGAAATTTTTCATGGGGGGGGGTTACGACTACTAACACTCATATATGTATACGTGTGTGTGATAATGTAGTGAAGAATATACATTTTGCATGGCAAAAAATTCCTCATGGGGGAGGGGTTATGACCCCCCCTAACCCCCTCCGTGGCTACGAGAATATGTGAGGAGGAGATGAAATAGAATTTAAAATATTTGATATTTACAATTCACGTATAAAAAACTTAAGTACTGCTATACTATTTAATTTTTAATCTTTTGTAAGGCGTAGGTATCAGAAGAATGTTTGCTATAATTATAAGTACAACCTGTGCACTGCATGTCCTTGGTATTTACATGAAAAATAATGTAAATTAATTTAACGAGAAACATTTAGAATAAATAAAGGGTGTCCCATAAATAGTAGTACGAACTTAAAGGGGAGATAAAATATATAAAAAGGATTAAGAATAACGTAACAGTGTATGATCAAACACGTTTGTTAACTGTTTTTATTTTGGTTAGTTCAAATGAGTTTATTTATCGAAAATTTTACCTTCGAAATGAAAATGATTTATAATTTTCAGTGTTAGTTCCATATATTTTTTCTTCTCCAAAGAAAAATAATAAATTTTAGAAAACCATACTAGGAAATACACTAATATTCCAACACCTCTTTATTTAAGTTATTATTAACTGGTGATTGAAAACAAATGTTTTCGTCCCTGCATTGCTGTATATTAGGGTTGTAGCTTTAAAAAAAAAAAAAACCTGCTCCACGGCTTTTAAATACAAATTAAGATAAACTAACAGCTCTAGGACTCGAAAAATTTCAAGATCCCTTTTCACAAGTCGATCCCTAAATTCATTACTTTTTATTATAGCCATTATCTAAATGGAACTTTGAATTTGAGCATAATGAACGCTTATACAAAATATTAACTTCAGTTAAAGTTTCTACATAAACATGTGCAAAAATTAATAACATATTTTACAGTACTTCTGCACTGAAACCAATATCACACATTTAGTGCATTTATAATAAATGATAAATGACATTTTCAACTGAAAGAATTAAACAAATAAGAATGTCTAACTAGTATTACAACCCACGCTTATTTACTAGAATAATAAACTACCCAAGTTAAACGATTTCAGATTAAAATAATTTATAAATAACACACGAATATTATTTCACAAAACATGCTTTATATCCTATAAATTTGTAGAATTTCTAAATAAGTTATACAAGTGTTGTACACTTACCTTTACATTCAGAACTTAAAGTTCGAATTCTATGATTGAATTCGTTGATTTATTTCCAGAAGAAAAAGGCGCAATCTTCAAAAAATCATTACCTACATCATAGTCACCTTGTCATTAAATCATTATGACAAAACTATAACAAAATTGTTTTTTAATTATAAAATAAATTAACGTTTATAATCCCAAATCGCATACAATCGAACAGCGCAAATGTAAATATTAGGCCTCAATGTTTCCCTCATTTCTTCCGGTGGCAACGAACAATCAGGCCCGGTTGCTAATAGCGACGGCCCCGAGTCAACCGTGATCTGCTCGGCTGGAGTTGGAACAAGGCATGCAGTTTCTTATGACTCTTCTAACTGCCTCTCTATCAGAAATAACCCTTTTTCTCTCAGTGATGCTTGGAGGAGTTCTGCACCGGCATGCAGTAACTTAAGATGGTAATGATTTATGATTAAGGTCACTACATGATCGTTCTTTTGTAGTAAAAGAGGATGTTTTTGCTACTCCAGCAGCTGCGTATTTTCCATAATAAAAAACATTAAACTATGTTATCTGAAAAAACTCTTTAAAACGAACTGAAATCGCAATTTTCCCTTCTGAGCCTGATGGCGGTGACTTCAAATATGACGTCATTGTCACTTGCAGAGTCCAATTTTGTCACGCAAATGATCAACTTTTTTTTACTCTCGGAAGTAAAATGCAACTGAAAATAACAAAAGATCACTTAAAAATGAGGGAACGGGTAAATTTTAAGATATTTAAAGTAGCACAGATTATTTTCTATATTTTTATACAATGCTAGCTGAAGTACCCGTCGTTGACGGGTTAGTACTGAATGCAAATTTCTAAAAAGCAACAACTTTCGTCAGCATTGTAGGAGTACACAGAATGGATGTAGTATGTTGCCAAAGGAAAGAAAGCGAAGTTATAATTTTTATGTATTGTTAAAATGTTACAGGTTAGAGCAGGGGCGTAGCCAGAAATTTTTCATGGGGGGGTTACGACTACTACAACTCATATATATGTATACGTGTGTGTGATAATGTAGTGAAGAATATACATTTTGTATGGCAAAAAATTCCTCATGGGGGGGTTATGACCCCCCTAAACCCCCCCCCCCTTGGCTACGCCTCTGGGTTAG
>JAWZYV010002470.1:0-15217 GCA_038373885.1 Cheiracanthium punctorium
TGACGATCAGGATGACGTACAGATGTGCAACCATTGAGTAACTGACCACCCAGATGAACCAAAGGGCTACCATAAGTCTCTTTACGACGAGACGACGGTTCAGCGAACGTTTGCTGAGGAGGGAGCATTATGGTCTGGGGAATGTTTTCATCGCATTCTCTGGGCGCACTCATCATTGTAGAAGGCAACTCTCCGGATTTAAATAAAATCGATAAACTGTAGGATCCCTCGATCGGGTTAGTTCGTGCCATGGACCCCCAATCGCGTAACCTATCGCAGATGGTCACTGCACTGGAGTCCACATGGACCCTAGAATATTCCAGTGAACACCTTCAACAACTAAGTGACTCTCTCCCTGCGCGTCTCTCAGCGATCCGCTCTGAGTAATCGGGATATTCTGGCTTTTGATAAAGTGGTCACATTAATGTGACTGGACTGTGTAGATACTAGTATATTTTTTAAAATAGATTTTTTCTAAAACAAATGGGAAAAAATATCATTTAAGTATCTATCATTCTACATATGCGCTTGTCACTACTATGTCTACCTTCTGGAGACATCAAGTTTTCTCTTGTTATGCTCAACAGTGATTCCTATAACTAAAAATCATGTAAATGAACAAGTTTATAAGGCTCTCGTAGATTTTTTCCCTTTATTACTTGAACCAGTTGATCTCTAGAGCTGATACATTATGAAATATTAGCGTCGTTCTCCAGTCTCGTTGCATGGACGGTTGCCCCTAATTGAGCTGTTAACTTCTGCTTCAGTGGTACTCCAGAGTGCGATGATTCACTGTTTCGCACAATTTAGAACATCTTCATAAAAAAAGATATATGCTTTCCCTAGTAGCAACAACCCATCGGTCGATGAGAGGCGGGTGACTTAAATCCGAGGAGAAGGAGCAATGGCCGATCACGGCTTTTCATCCAAAAAAGGGGAAATTTCATCGGCAACTGGTACAAAATGTCCGCTCGGGGGACCATAAAGCCGATCATCGTTTCCCGATGACTCCGATGAAATAACGAAAAGAAACCGATAAACTGTGAAAAATATATTTGTTAATAAAAAATAAACGACTGGCAGCACAATTTTCAAAAAATGTCCGTTCTGTTTATTATGTTTTCGTTTTTTGTATGCTAAATTTCTCTTTTTCTTAAAAAAAAAAAAAAAAAAAAAAAATCCTCCTTCCCCCGGGCCCGAACCCTGAGCGTACTTATTACGAGATAAGCGCGCTACCCCTAGACCATCGAATCTTGTCAGGTGTAAGGTAAAGTGTGAAGTAGAGGTTATTTTAGTCTCAGATTGGCACTTTGCGGGAAATTTTGACAAAGTGTTGTTCAGCTATTATTAATAATAGTCAAATTATTCGATTGGCAATATTGCCAATTGTATAGGAATTTTCCTGCGATTTTAACTTTCATATTTCTTGGATAACTTTTAAAAATTAACAGATTTCTCTTCTTGCTGTTTACATTAAAGAGGCTTCAAAAGAGTTGCTCATTGTAATGAAGTTTCAATTTTTCTTATAATGCAGCTGACGCTCAAATAGATTTTCTTTTCTTTCTTTTTTTTTTTAAATTATTTAAATATTACAAACGATTTTTATATAATAAACACTTACATTTTTTTGGTAAATATTTCTTTTCAAATTTAAATTTTGTGGGAGGGGGCAAGGGGGGATACCACCCCCCTGCCCCCTCCCAACCCCAATACAATAAATTTGAAGTAAATTATGCAATTAATTCAAAAATTGTTCAAAATTTCCCTTATATTATGCAAAGGCACATCTAAATTACGCAAATATTTATAGGAATTTGGGTAAAGTGTAAACCACTGGGGACACCTGCAAGGCCCGTTGACTACAGAGCTGCAGTTTCGGATAAAATATTGTTTTTCGGTTTCCCATCGGCGAAACTGCTCGTCTAGATCACTTCTATCCATGAATAAAAATTCATCTATTGCAGATAAACAAAAGTGCACTTGCCGATGACTGAATTCGACGAGTCGATGAGTTAACGATGATTCGATGAACGACCGAGCAGAAAACAAGCAGTCATTGCTACTAGGGTTGTGGCTGTACTCTAATAAATATAAGACAACACCAGATGCAGAACTAAAAGAAAAGTGTGGAGGGAGATGGTACCAAAAGAAGGACATCAGTTGCAGCTGTTACCCAACTGGACAGATAACTACTACTCATCGTTGTGGATGGGACTAGGCATGAAGATAGATATATAACTATCCTGTTGGACCATGTCCACCCTTTAATGCAAATTGTTCTTTAATCCAATCGAAAATTTTCGGGATCTGCTCAATCCTGCTGTTTGCTCTGTAGCAGCATATCTCACTATAATAAGCTAAAGTCGTCATAGCTCAGAATCTGTGAGAGAGGAAAATCAAGTATCTCGGTTTAAACTGAAACTTTACTTGGAAGATAACACATCAGTATTCCAAAGGTAGAAACGGGTTTATTGAGACGCCACGAGCGAGAGGTTTTGAAGTCATCTAGTGTGCAACGCTTTTGTTAGAAATTGATATCGTTGGGTAAAGCCACGCCTTGTTGGAAGACAGTTGTTCCTGCAAATAAGATATGTTGGTAGAAGTTCAATTCCTGCCTCCGGCTTCATTGCTTTATATGGCGAAAACTGCTCGTGGCGTCGCCAGGGAATGACTATAACAATTTTGTGGACAGGCATTTTTAAAATTTTGTGGCTTTATATATAGGTCTTAACTGAAGTTCCTATTTCTGCTTGTGTTTCTAGGGCACGGACCCACAAGTGCTCGTGCTATTATCAGGGCCTGCCTGGGCGTCTTCCTTATATTCTATTTTACTTGAAATATTCCATCATTTCACAAAACGATAATCATTTACTACACTCGAATGATTGTTAAAGGGAAAAACAATAATCTTATAAAGGCAGTTATAGGGCCTTTTTTCGCACGGCACTGCTGTTTAGGTTATGTTTGCGAAAAAAATACTGAAAAATTAGAAATTCAGAATAAATTTGAGGCGGCACGAGATCGCACACGCGCACGCTACATCTCGGCAATTTGGTACCTTTGCCCGGTCGGACAACGCCTTAATCTATCTCGCAGGATCAAAATCAGTCCACGCCACGCGCTTCCCTTCATTTATGACCCAGACAACTGAACACGCATTTCTCTTTCTTGCCTTCAATCACAGATGGCTCCAGCACCAATCCCATCCATCTCTCGCTTTTTCAAAGTACACATACAATGCGTGGCTATGTCCATAACGCTAGGAACATCGTTCATTAGCCTCTGACTGACTCTTGCGGGGCGGAGTAGTGCGACGACACGAGATCGCAAACGCACGTGCTACATCTTGGCCGGAAAAATGAATATCGTTTGTCCGGTCGGATAACGCCTTACCACGTGGAATTCGCGGGATAAAAACCAGTCCTCGTCACAAGCTTCCTTTCAAACTTAATCTTGAAAGCCCCATCAAGATGAAATATACAAGATAGAGGAGACAGTCATCATAAAATCATTAAAAGAAAGGGGAGAAAACCCCATTCAGAAAAATCAGGAAATCCCATTGTATTTCTGTAATTTACGCTCTGAAGATTAGCTGATTGTTTAAAATCATGTTATTGCTTGATAATTTCCGTGAATTGGCAATAGATATTTTTAATCAAATTTCTACAACCAATAAAGTTCATGTTTTGTCCTGTTAACTAGACTGATTACTGGAACATTCCTTACACAATAGACTTTTAAACTTATGAATCAGACAGATAAGTATTTTGCAACAATGTGATGTCACTTAAAGGACAGATGATTGTGTATTATTTTATGCAGATGTCAGAATGGCTGCCATTGTATTTTCACTATCAGTACATGATGACCTTTTTGTCAGATAAATACATTTTGAATATTAGGCATGGTCCTTTAGCCTCATTGCTAGAATCGACAAAATACTGTGTTGCTCAGCCTCACAAGTCCACCGTTCATTGCTCCACACAATTAAAGCACACTCAGTAATATTGAAAATAGTGTCCCGAGAAGAAAGCATCAGATGGAAAGAAAATAATTTAATAGACATATAGATGAGAGATTCACTTGATCGCAAAATCAAGACAATTAAACAAATACAGAGTGTGCAATGACACAAATATAGGGCAATTTCAATAGTGTGTTGGACCGCTTCTTGGTGCAATATATGCCACAACACGGTCTGGCATTGAGTTAATTAGACATCTGATATTGTGCTGAGGCAGATGAGCCCACAAATCTTGAGCAGCCACCTTCAAATAATATACAGAGTGACACGGTGGCATCTGGCGTTTCAGCTGATCACATGCGTTGCTCTACAGGGGACAAGTCGGGGGAGCGGGCCGGCCATGGAAGAGTCTGAACACGGCATAGGAAGTCTTGAGCAGCTCTAGCTGTATGAGGATAAGCTTTATGTTGCTGGAAAATTGCCCCTGGTAGACCATTTAGGATAGGTCCCACGTGGGGTCCAAGAATGTCATTAACATAACGCTGGCCCATTAAGATTGCATAGATTGCATATACCACAAGTAGAGTGGACCGGCTATCATAGGTTATGGACCCAGACCTTTTATTGCAGACTTTATGTGCCACCTGTCATAGGATCACTAGTGTCTAAGGACAGAATTGTGCTGTTTTTGCCATTAGACTTCGTTATAGAGAGATGAAAGATAGGAGTTTATTCAGGTTATCAATAACTAGGAAGCACATGGAGGAAGTTGGTATCAAACCAAGAACTCAAGAGTTGGGACTACAGGCTTTATCCAAATGGATAAAAAGTACACATGCCATTTTCTTGAGTTTGTGATCACATGTCTACCTCAGGATATATACTAGAGAATTAATGCTCATATTTGTTTCATGTAAGAGGTGTTCTTTAATAAAGTATGAATTCGGACTCAGGTCCTTTGATTTGGGTGAACTGAAGTATGAAACTTCAGAACTTGTAATCTTTAACTCTTTACTACACATATTTTTCTAGAAAGATCAATATTTATAGTTCATGCACCCCAAAAGTTATTTGATTGTAAGAGAAATTTCCTATGTTAATTTTATGAGCAACTGATTGATTTTTTGAAAAAAAGCATGCTGATAATAAATGTTAGAAGTTATTATATACTACATAATCCACATTTTATAAAGAACAACCCTTTATAATAAAATTGACTTGCAATCGAATATTTTTTGAAAGGGTGTATGGATATGCAGCTTTGCATAAATGCACTGCAAACTGTGTACTAAAAGGTTAAGGTTGGGGCAGACATGCTAATCACCATCTTGACAAAACTGAATATGGGCATTTGAAGGCTAGAGAACTGGTACTACTGGTTTAATGCCTTACACTACTTTTTATAGCTCAGGTTTGATTCCAACTCCCACCACTCACTAATTTTATTGATGATCTATAAAAATTGAACCCATATCTTTCAGCTCACAGCAACTATTTGTGGTGCCCAGTTTGATTCTCTCAAGACCAAGTCAAAATCTATGACTATAGCATGTGGCACATAAATTTATAAGTGGCACTTCTAAAGAATGAGAAAAACACTGTCCGACACACACGGTGATCCTTCAATGACACTCATCAGACATCAACTTCTGGATAACTTTCTAGGAATGGAGTGGTGACACAGACATGAGATTGCTAAACTGCAGTCTCAAGAGGGTCTCTGAATGCTTTTCAAGACCTTAGCATTGTGCTTTTGCAAGGTTGTGTCTTTTTAGTAGAGGCATATCTGTGAAGTAGAACTTTCAGTAGACAACAAAACTGTGTATTCACCCTTCATACATATAACCAAGTATAGGTACAGTTATCCATGACAAATTTTTATTTTGCACTTGATTCCTTTTCTATGTTCATTGTTGCTTCCTGATAAAAGAAGATTCATAAGAACTGAAAGAAGGTAAACAGGTTTAAGCAAATAAGATGTTAAAGTATATGCATATTATTTTGGGCAAAAGAGCTATTAAATGCTACAGACACTTTTTTAAAAATTATTTAAAAAAAAGCATTCTTTTATGAATTCCCCCCATTTTTTAAAAATAGATGAGTATCATTATAAGGCATTTTAAGCAATGACTGCTAATAGTTTAAAAAGTTGAATTACAAGATGTGTAAAAAGACTATTAATGTCAAGCAGATCATTTTTAGAGTTCATATTAATGAATTACATGAAAAATTTTGTAGCAGTTGATGCATTTTTATAGCAAATACAGCATGATGGACAAATATAGAAAAAATTGTGAACAGTTTATCGATAAGTACAAAAGGTTTTTGTAAGATATGGTCTAAGACTTTTTTTAAAGGTTGCTGGTATTATAGCTTAAATGCGGTGGACCACTTACTAAAGAAAATTCTACTTGCCTTCATTACTTTGATTAAGTGATAAATTGATTCTCTAGAAATTCTGACATTTTATTGTTATTATTACTATTTTTTAAATTTGTGTTTAGGGATCATATTATATGCAATCTCTGAATGACCAATATGCACCTATTAGAATCTTACAACAATCCCTTATATTGCTCTTCCTATATAAGAATCATCTCTTAAGTTGTGATTACTTTGTTTACACAGTAATTGATTTTGTCATTGCTGAATCAGCTGGTTGTTTCCCCGAGAAACAAAATATTTAGAAGCATGCTAAAAAACACTGCTGAATGCATGAAAAGGATGTTAGACAATACTTACATGGTATTTTTGGTCACATCACGGACAGTCATCTATGCCCCACTAGCCAAGGTCTAAATACAACACAGCTATGATACTTTACTGTTGTATCTTTCCAATGATGTGAAGAAACAGGTTATTCCTGGGTTCGGTGGGTTTAGCCACTTAACAACCTCCTTCTTTCATACACAACCATATTTTCCCCTTTTCCAAAATGCTCAAAGGTTAATTATTTACAAAACTAATTCAATTATTCATTTTACATATCTATTTAATACTTTGTTAATATCCATTCTAAAATAGGATTTTTTTTTTTTTGAACAGCTTATTTCAGAAAAAATAACAGATTAAATTTGGTTGATAAAAGTATTTTTGTAATAAATAAATAAATGTGTTTCATAAGCTGAGAAACATGGCGGTCAATGTAACGATATAGATTTAGTAGCATAAAGTTTACTTTTTAAAGACCTACTTCTGAAGCAGATTGCCGTATCAGGAATCTCATTGCAAAACAATGATGTTGTCAGCCTTCTATTTTACAGGTTCAGAGATATTTCTTCTTTTCTTCATCTGTTTATGTGCTAGCAAGACCATATTCAGAGACAGGAAAAGAAAATCATCCAGACTCTGAACACAGTCCAGCTGGCTTTTCTTTCAGCTACATGTTGTGTGGCAAAACTTTACTTTTCAAAAGCAATAAATGAATGAATTCACAACCTTAGGAAACAAATAATACAATGAATAAATGATAATTGAAAAATTTTAGACCACAAGGTATATTAAGCAAAAACACGATTGGGCTTGTAATTTTTGTACTATATATATATATATATTTCATATTCAAATAATTCAGAAGACTAGAAACAGGTAAGTTGTACTCTCTATCAAAAAGTATTTTTTGTGAGTCAAAAAAACTGGCTGTCTATAATAAAGTTTGATCTGAGAGGTGGGGGAGCAAGTTTGGCTTAGGTTTTGTTTTGGCGAATTTGCTTTTTTAGGTATGTAAATCTTTTGCAAGCAATTTAAAACCTCTATGAAAAATTGTTCATCTTTAATATGTAACAAATAGAAGGAATTAATCAAATAAGCTACTTACAGAAATAATCAAAATTACATCAATCCCATTTTCTTATTTTTTCAGAAGGGAAGGCAGAAGGCAAGAAAAAATCACAGAATTAAATTACCTACTTTGAAAGTTTTTAATTACATTTTAACAGCAATTTACTGTATGTAAATGCAAACTATTTCCAACAATATTAATTACTACATGATTAGAAAAAGATACTCATGGATACAACAAAAATACTTAAAAGATTAGTGAAAAAAAATCATTGATTAGAATCATACTTCTAAATGATAAGGAATAATCAATTTAATTAATGCAACAAATTATACAACAAATGAAAGAGAATATACAGATATTGTTTAAATTGCTGATCTAATTACAATAAATTCCAATCGCTAAATGAAAATGTTAATCGACATTTTACACACATTAAATATAAATTCATAGTTCGACTTTTGAATGTACCTATATTATTATTAAGCTTCATTTTGAGTATGAAAAATGTCAGCATATCTTTTGTCACTGTCTCAATGTGAATTACACAAATACAAATTTCGCGAAAATATTAACACATCTTTACATTTTTAATCAATTTTACATTTAAAAATAAAATAATAACAAAGAGAAAATCAGGTTGCAATGCAATAAACAAATTTACGGCCAGTAAATCACATTCAGAAATTGATTACACAATAGATACATATTCAGGAAAATTGAACGCAGAAAAATGCACACAAACAACCTATTCCTTAATAATCTGAGAATTATAATTCTTAAAAAAAAATGCGATATTTACCTTCTTCTTTCAAGCATATTTTTTTTTAATACTATCCATCGGACTACAGCTTACACCACGTAATCAACGAAACGACCGTTAAAATGAAAACGCGGGAAGCCTTATCGAGGGAGTGAAGGCTGGGGCTATACGTAACGCGACATCTTACGGCTGGAAGCGGCAAAACCAGGTATCATTGTGTAATGCACAAAAACCATAATACAGGCATATATCCAAATCACGCCAGGCGAGGTCTTTTGGCGTACGACACACAGGGTTGCTTTTCAATTTCAAAGCAATTTTCCCGCGCAGTTGTTTGTTTGCGTCAGCTTGGGTTAGCTTGGCTCGACTATTGTGTTTTGTTATTCAACTTTGTTTTGCTGACTGCTCATTTATTTATTTATTATTTACTTGTTATCGGTTTTGATCTAGAGTTTATGACTGTTCTCATTTGGGTTTTCATTGCAATGTGAAATAGTGTTATTTTCCTACAAGAAAGTGTATGGCCATTTGTAATTATCAAGACATTTTATCACGAATGTAAACAAGCACAGATGAAAATGCCTTAATCTGGTAAGTTGCTTTTTAAATATCCTTTATGAAATCTCATATATTCTTTTTAATTGAAATATTCCATGTGTAGTTCGAGTATATTTACACGTTTCCTAACATACCCTGTTTTTGTTCTTGTGCATAAACGTATTGTGATTAGTGTTTTTAGACCTTATACTCTAGTTTTAGACTAGCGAAATTTCCTTAAAATCAAAAGTAAACTGTTTCGTAATAAAAGTCAAATAAAAAATTTGCCACCTCCATCTCTGGGGTAATGTGCATGCTTTTGAGATTTTATTTTACGGTTAAAAAGAAAAAAAAAAACGTAATTTGTGTATTCGTGATAGACTCAAAATAGTTTGTGTAATATTTTAAATACCAAAAATGTAAATAAATAAAACCTGTTAAAATTGAAAAATAGGAATATCTATATAATATGCCAGCTTTCACACATTTTGTGTAGAATTTAGCAATTCAACAAGTTAAATGACTTAAATTATTAGAAACATATCCCTGACATTTGCTATATACGTTCAAATAAATTTTAGTAAAAAAAACTTAAAAATATTCATCCAATATCTTAATTACATTTTTTTTATTTTTTTTAAAAGTTTTTCTATATTTGAATATTTTGATGTAGTTAACTGTAGTGCTAGGATATTTTTATATATAAATATAATATTTCGTGTCTTTGACTTATTTATTTCTTTTTGCTTGTTTGTTAAGCAGTTTCAAAGAAGATAACTCCTAGAAGAGGAGTCTGCTTTTAATAAATTTATATGGCCCTAGCAAAATATTTTTTAAACTACCTTTATTGGGGCGGGGGAGTGAAACTACCTAGATCTTCTGATCTGCTACTGCTACTGTGCAATGGAAGATCCAAAAAAATGAGAGAGAATTTCCTGAACACACATACTTGAAACAAAAAATTATCATAGTGAGAAAATTGAATCCAAGCTTCACCTGTTTTATTTCTGTAAATACAGACTCAGTTATGACTAGCTTTCTGTGACTAATGTTCCTACAAAGTGTGCGTCTGATTGTTTTGCTTGAAATTATGTGCAAGTGTGTGACTTATCTCCTTCCCTCTTTTCAGTCTTCATTGATATTTTTAAAAATTCTAATTTAATTTGCAATCATTCACTTTAATTTCAACCCCTCTGCCTTCATTGATATTTGACAAAACTACAGTATTTAGATTAATTGTAAAAAATATTTTATACGTGTAAATTATGTAATACATAAAGCAGTTGCTTTAATATCACTTTTTGAGGAAACTTACCAAGAAAAGTACTGCGGGGATAATACCGTAAGCGGGTGTCCATCGCCAAGGGAGATGCGTCGCCAAAGCTTACTATTTGTAGTAAACAGTCCTGGCAGCGTTGCCAATCGAGATTAGCTATTTGGCCACCCGTCCGGCGGAGTTGTGTTGTTTTATGATGTAATGAGAAACTATACTGTTGGAAGTTATATGTGATTGGTTGAACGAAATTCAAGGAGTTTAACTGGCAAAATAACTGAACTTGAATTCGCCGGGAAGGAAGTCGTGTCGTGTCGTCTGCTGAAGTTTTGTATTTTATAATGGTTATTTTTGAAAAGTGTAATTTTTGCTTGGTTTTATAATAAATGTAGGTAATTTGTGTAGAGCTGTAATGATATCGGTTCGTTTATACGCTGAGTTGTTTCTTATTTCTTTTATCAAGTCAATTTCGACAAACATTTGAAAATGTTGCGATTGTGTTTAGGTACAGTTGTTATGCTTATTTGAATGCTTCTGATGGATTTATTTTGAGATGAACGCACGTTGTTCATGAATAAAATTTAAGGTATGTGGTGCTTTTATTTAAATGTTTATTCCTTGCTTTACGGTACACCAGTGTATAGTTGAGAATATTTATGGTCTTATGTTTTCATATTTTTGTAAGGTTTTAAGAGGGATGGTTAATTTTATTTGTGATATGCATTTGCTCCTGATTTACAGAATTCCCGTACAATTTCTAGGTTTAATATGAATAAATATGTAAGGATTTTTGAGTTGTTTGAGATCAGATTTGATTCTAGTGTGATTAATAGTGTAAATGTTGTGTGTTTTGAAGGTATTAAATTGCAAAAAGCACGTGAGGGAGGAAGTAGTCGGTTTATTATAGTAGTTTTATGTTATTTATAAAGAGTGTTTTTAACGTTTTATGAAAATATTTGCAGTATATTTTTCTTGAAATCACGTGCACTATTCACGTTAAATATGATTCAATATATGTATTTTTGAGTTGTTTGTGGGGAGTTTGTGTGTGTGGGGGGGAGGTAGTTGGTTTATTTGATGTTTTTCTATTAATTTAAAATTGTTATTTTAACGTTTTAAGGGAAATTTTGCTGTATAATTATGTGCAGAAACTTATTTTGGCATTTTGTATATGATTAAGGTTATGGTTTATTTATTTTTTGACGTACCCATAGTCCAGAGGTAGTGCTTTGTTTATGTGATTTTTGTTCATAATTGCATTTGAAATATGTCTAAAAATGTTTTTATGTGTTTAGATAGTGTGTTATAGTTTGGGGTTCATTTTGTTAGTTATGTGTCAACGTATGTTTATGTTTTGTTTGGCGCTCAAAAAAAGTCGCCAAGGTTAGCCGCTGGCGACAAAAAAAAAAGTCGCCAACTCAACCGACACCCGCTTACGGTATTATTCCCAGTACTGCAACGTGTGTGTGATAAGGTAGTGAAGAATATACATTTGTATGGCAAAAAATTACTCATGGGGGGGGGGATTGTGACCCCCTATCCGCCCCCTTGGCTACACCTCTGGGAGAGACAATAGCGTACAATTACTAGGTTATCATTACTGTTTAATAAATGAAGTATGAAATAAAAATGTTCTTGTGCAATAAATAGGGAAATCATGCAATAAAAAGTGTACGTTTTACAGAAAGTTTGGCAAGCTTTATATGTGCATATTCAGATATGAGATTATGTACATTATCTGCTTATAGGGAAATAATAATTAATGCCTTTATAATAGTAATTGAAGTTTTCAAAATTGAAACGAATGAAAATATAAATCCTAAGAAATGAAAACAGTAATTTATGAGTATTTATCACTTTTAAAAGTTTGGTGTGCTCAAAATTACATGCTTGTCTTTTCATTGTATAAACATTATTATTAGCTTTTTCTGTCTAGAGAAAAAAAAGTATCATTATTTTAGGGTAATTTTGTCAATAATTTCCAAGCTTCTTTGGATTGCAATTTAAAGATTATTTTAATTATTATTTTGAATGCCTTATATGAAATGTGAGTTAATTAATAATATATTTTATGTAGATAGGATCTGAATTATTTGGAATCATTAAAACTCTACAGATAAAGGTCCTACATTTTTTTTTTTGGGGGGGGGGTAAAAAGGCATATAAGTATAAAAATAATTCGTAATTAATGTATTTATTGAGTAGTTTGCACAGACTTCTTTTGTTGCAATAGGGGAGTTATATATAGTGAAAACTCTCTGAGCGGCCACCCCACTGTGCCGAGAAATTTGGCCGCTCCACAGTGGAGTATTTGTGTCAAAATCCTGGCCAAAAATATTTTTCATGTGTTTTAACGTTAAAATCATTACTGTTGACTTTTGACTTACTTTTTAGTATTATATACTTCTTAAATTATATAAAAAAGCGTGTTGTCGCCAAATTTGGCGATATATCGCTAAACGACTCGAAGTTGGTTTCTAACAAATGTCTTGTCCGGGGAGTGTCCCTTACTGGGAAGTACTGCTTTTGTATAATACCACTTATAAATGTAATACCACGCGGCTGTCGATCTAACGGTCTGGAGTTTTGGGCGATTTTCTCCAGATGTCACGTGAATACGCATTAGAGCCTCTTAAAAAGCCCTCCGCCAAGGCAACCTTCCCGTGAGGAAAATAGCCGTGCCTTAACCCAGCGGTTCTCAACCTTTTAACTTCGCCCCCTCCCAACAAAGGCTAACTTACGGTAGCACCCCCCCCCCCCTTCACATTGTTCAGCATACATTCAGTTTTTTAATCTTTAACAATGTACATTTAGTCGAATTTTCTACAAAATAATGTTATCAGTAAAGTTTGAATGAACATTTTAAGCGAAAATGGATATATTTTTGAGTAAAAATGAGGATAAATTAAGAGATTTTTAAAAATCGTGCATCATTACTTGCACTTTGTTTTTTCTCGTGCCTCCCCTGGAAACGCTCTGCGCCTCCTTGGGGGGCGCGCCCCACAGGTTGAGAAACGCTGCCTTAACCACAATAAAAATATATAAATGTAATACTTTACTTATAATAATACTTATAAATATAATACTACTTATCTATAAATCAATTTTTATCATAAGTTTTTATCAAGTTTTATCAATTTTTATCAAGTTTTCAGATTTTCCACTTTTCTAAATGTAGTTACTGTTTGGATCTTAGTTTTCTAATGACTTCTGAAGATTAACTTTTTCATTCCGATTCTTTTGAACTCTGATATTCGTCTTCACTCAGAATCACTTTATTTTTCTTCTCCTTCTTCCTTTCTTTTCTTTTTCTTTTTCTTTTTTTTTTTTTTTTTGAGAGAGAGAGAGATAGAGCACCATCGGACCCCTCTGGAAGAAGAAGTTATAGGGTCTCACTGCTATAAGGCTTGCTCTTTTTCATTGGCCTTTATCTAGAGCAGATCATATAAGGTCACTGCTTAAAAGATGCCCCCCTTTGCAAACCCATAAAATCTCATTCCAAGCTCGAGGAGAAAGTAATTTATTTCAAGCCAGCACTTTTCTGTTTACACACTCACACTTCAATGACCCGAAGTCACAGTTACCAACCTTTGAGAACCAAAAATGGGGAGTTTTTGCTTTGGACACAGTTTACTACATAAATGGAAAACTAAGCTGTAAATAGATGGGACTATTTACATGACTAAGAAAGGGCAATTTTGGAATATGCAGAAATTTTCTTCTTATAGCAAATTTGCATCAGAAAAATAAGAAATTACATACTGAATTTAAAATACTGATGTTAAATCTTGACTAAAATGAATTTTGTATACCTTTATCCAAACACCTGCACATAATTTATAGTTTATGAGAAATACAAGTGCGTATGTTTGTATAGCTTTTGCGATCACCCGTCGAAAAATTATCGAAAAAATGAAAATGGCGCTATATAAATAATTTTTTTTTATAAAAATGGTGGATGTTGGGGGAACATTTTTTTCTTGGAATAGACACTCAATACTGTAATAATTACGATTATACTTGAAATTGGGCGCGACAAGCCGCGACACCCCTTTAAAAAGCTTTTTGAAATGTGAATTTTTGAAAAAAAATTAGAAAAAAAAAGGTTACAATTTTTTAAAATAAAGTCATATTATTTTTTCAAACTAATAGAGACATATAATTAAAATAAATATATTTTACTACAATTATACTAAGTATCAAACCAGTAAATTAATTTAAAGAGCCCGTAAAAAATGCAAGACGAAGTAATAGAAAACGCTGAAATCTCTTGCCGTAAATGAAGAAACTTGCTTTTAAACCGATTGTTGCATCTTTTGGATATGAATTATGGTCGAAAAACATGCATTACATGATGCATCAGTTACTAGGCTATCCAAAAACGTATATATTACTGTTTTTAAACAAATTTAAAATTTTCGACTTTTGGCCAGGATTTTGATACGAATACTCCACTGTGCGCTCTGTAGGGTTTTATTTACTATTATAAGATAATTGCTATAATACATAATATAAACAAGTATGACACATGTTCCTTGTTTAAAATGAAATTTAAAACTATACAGAAAATAGTACTTTATTTAATGCTTTCTTACATTTTTTGAAAAAAGGATATAATTTGTGTCTGTTTTAAGTTTTTACTATTCCCTGAACAACTATTTTTTCAAGTCTGTTTTTTACTTTAAAAAGCAGATCTCTAACCGATTTGTTTGTAACCGCTTCAGAATTTTCTATAATTTCATCAATTTTCTCTTAAAGTCGCTTGTGTTGAAAGTTAGCTTGTTCGCTATTACAAACATTGGGAAATTCATTGTCAGGGACGGAATTAGCACCTCATAAATTCATTTGTAAAATCGTTTATATACACAAACATACTGTTTAGTTAATTTAAATCAACCC